>BSSO01007951.1:0-10540 GCA_030267885.1 Mesembryanthemum crystallinum | reverse complement strand
CGAAATGCTTAATCGTCTCTAAGTTTCGAAAACCCTAGCATTAACTGAGAGTTCCTCTGTTATTTGTTTTTTCTCAGCTATATTCTGAGAAATGCAGCAAGATACGACTTCATCATCCGGTTCCGGCAACAGCGGCATGATCAACATGAAGCAATTCTCATCATCGTCACCTCAATTTCGATCCCCTGCCTCCGATCTCATGTCTCCAAGGCAATACTCTTCCATTTTCTTCCACTCGGCATCCTCCACCTCTCCGGCGAGCGTCAACTCAGTGCCGGTCACAACCGCCGGAGGAAACACAAACACAGCCTGCAACACCGCCGCCTCAGCCGCCATCAGCAGCCTCTCTCGGCTGATGTCGGAGCATAATGAGCTGCTCAACCGCCACGCGCTCTGCCTGTCTCAGCTCCAGAAGACGTTCAAAGAAGCAGAGACTCTTCGCCAGGAGAATACGAACCTCCGAATCGCCAACCGAGACCTCAGCAATCAGCTCAACCTCCTTGTTGAAGCCGCTCTACAGAGCCACTACCAGACCGCGCCGTTTCCTGATCCTTCGTCGGACCACCACCTGTACGGCGGCCTTCCTCCTGCTCTGCCTCTGTCCTCTTCTGTGGCTGAGAAGTTCGGTGGATTAATGACTTGTGAGACGAAAAGAGAGACTGGCGGTTTGGATGAAGGTTACTCTACTGAGAGCCCGACGAGTGTGATCGAGAACGATCGGGTTGATAGCCAGAACAATGGTGATCCTGGCCGTGTCACTTTGCCGAAGAGCATCTCTATCAGGTCTAATGGATTCTTGAAGATGAGTCAGCCTACGCCTGGTCTGAGTGGAAGCAATGCTGGCCTGGTTCGTGGTGCTACCCGGATTCGAGCTCCGAGCCCTGTCTCTGGACCGGTATGTTTATTTCTGTTGATTGAAGCTCTCTGAGTTATTCAATTACTTGCAAAATGCGATTCAAAATTTGGCTCCTTTGCTTGAACAACAATGCAACATATTTTGTTTTATTTGTGATGATGTGATGGACCTAATTGTGATTGGTTATGTTCGTGGTAGAATCTCTCAATACACAATTGTCAATTTGTTTTGTACTCCTAATTAATTAGGGGCAATTTGTTTTATCTAACTAATACTCAAAGAAAGTGAATTTTCTAGAAGTGTGCTAAAATCAATTAGGCCATACTATTGAAAATTGTCATATTTGGATTGTTTCGTTTGTGACTTGTGAAATGACACTTGAGGAGATCACAGTTTTGCAATTGTATAAAAGGACTCGAATTGAGTACAATCAAATCATTTGTGGAATGCCTGCTATTATGTGAGCCTTAGAGTTCAGGATTTTGATGCATGTAAGGTGCACCTTAGAATTGAAAATACATAGTGTGCACATGGGAACGTCGATGACCTTTCTGCTTCATACTGTTGGGATTTTTGGCTTGCAGTATTTAAGAATGAGCATAGCCACTACAAGGAAAAATAAGCCTGCTTCAGTTCAAATTTTGCATGCATGAAAAGAATGTAAATATGAATATATGGAGTTCATCAATGTAAACTTGTGCAAGTGTACTTGATGGTAAGAACCATTACATATTCAGCCAAAATGGTCACATTGGGAAATTATTTGGATTTAGAACTATGTTTAAGGTATTAAGGTGCACTGTGCTCAATTTATGCTGGATGATGTAGTTGTCCTGTTTTTTACTTTATGAGATAGGCCTTTACTGAAGTCTAGTTTGGATGCAACATTCAAAGGAAACTAATCTTAACAGCCGTTTCATTTTGATACAATATGAGATACATCAATCGCAGTATAGATACATGAGAACATAGACATAACCTACAAGTTCATAACTTTATGGTAACCAGAAAACCTTTGCATAGTTCTTCCACAACGATGGTATTTGAAAATTTGATCAAGTTAAATCTGTTTTTAGAATAGTGCTAAATGTTAAATTCTTGGGTATAGTATCCAGGGTGGAAAAATACTATAGAATGCAGTCATTCTGCGTGGGTTCAGCTTCACGAGTTTGATCATGAAGTTGAGCATTAGCTTTGTTTATGAATAGTTAGAATTCAGCTTATAGAATATACGAGTGCTTCTATAGGTCTCACAGGTTCTCTGTATCATATGTTGGTTATGCTTCCTACATTTGTAAATGGAGTTTTTATGTTGAGCTAGATCAACTCAACATTTTTCCACTATATTTCATCAGATTTGGACTATGCAGATTGTTTTCTTGGCCCCACATTTCTGTAAGGATTTCAGTCTCATTAGATTACTGAATGAGATAGTGCCGCGGGAGTGGATGAGGGAGTTGTCCCACCCCTGAGTGAAGGAGCCTTGCTTGTTAAAGAATCTAGTCGTGTGCGCTCATTTTTCTCGCCTTGGCTATACACGTAGCATCCTACATATAGGCAAATGCTCCACTATCTTGTGGTATTAGATCTTATTTTTCTCACATAGAACCTATAGTTCACTGGCTTAACGTATACACATCCTGACCACACATCAAAGATATATGTCTGGAAGAAGCAGGAAATCGGTCTTGTTAATGGAATGCATTCAGCATATACATGGATTTTCGAATTTGAACCTCCAGTAAGCATAGCATTCTGCTTTATTGAAATACACCAGTAGCTCTGAACTTCTCATAGGTGTTTTACATCTTATTTTTGCTAGGTATCATAGAATAGTGAGTAGAAGCTCACTAGTTCAGCTGGATGTTGTTCACTACTCATGCTTTGTCAGTCATATTCAATCTAAATTTTGGATTAGCAACCAAGTTTTGAAGATGGAAATTGTAAGTAGCTGTGTGAGGTCCACAGTACTTGTGTGCACCCATTCATTATAGAATAGTTAATGAGTGTGACTGTGACCATCAAGTTAAACACACACATACTATGACACTACTTGCATTTCTGCTTTTAGTTACAGAATTCTAATTTATTAGACTATAAAATATCTCAGAGATGCTCTATCATACTTTGGCCAGATATCAATGATTAGTAAGTTGATGTTGGTTAATTAGTTCAATGCAGAGATGTTCAGTTGGTTCTTTAGGGTCTCAGAGTACATTGCCCCTTCTTTAGTATTTAAGAATTGTATTTGTATGCACTCTTCTGCATAGTTCTGTTTTATAGAGATAACATCCAATGTGTGGGCTCAAGCAAAAAATCCACATTTGTATTATTCCTACCTTTCTTTCATGAGACCCCTGTTGCTGAAACTTGTGGTATCTGATATAGCAGCAAAAGGTATACGTGCGTGGAGGGAGCAAGAAGGATGGTGCAATAGAGCTGGAAGTCTACAACCAAGGAATGTTCAAGACTGAGCTGTGCAACAAATGGCAAGAAACTGGGACCTGCCCCTATGGAGATCACTGCCAATTTGCTCATGGCATTAAAGAGCTCCGCCCTGTCATCCGCCACCCTCGCTACAAGACTGAGGTCTGTCGCATGGTCCTTTCTGGTGATCCCTGCCCTTATGGACACCGCTGCCACTTCCGCCATGCCCTCACTGAACAGGAGAAGCTCATGATTCCCCTGAGGCTGGACTAGCACTTGTGCACTTCAGTGCGGTCAAATTCATCGGCTGCAGATATTTCGATGAGGTATGAAGAATCTCGTGATGGGAGATTGAACCTGAATGAGATCACTGTTTATAAATGCCACTCAAAGTCTCAAACTAATAATAATAATGATAGCTGAAGTGAAGTAACAGTATATCAATAAGTATATACAAAATATAGAATCACATAATCATAATGATGCATATTAGTAAGTATACAGAGTTTTACGACAGTAGAACTGCATCATAAGGATGCGTATAGTAAGTATGCTGGAAGGAAAGGGGGTAAATACTAAAGGTGAAATGGGATGTTATATGGCATTGAGGCATGGATGCTGCTGCTGAAGTTTCTTTGGCTGCTTCAGATGCTATGAGTTGGTTGAAGGAGCAATGAAGAGTGAACTATTTTTTTGTAATAATTTTGGTTTGTTCATACTGGGTTCTAAGTGCATCAAGCCTACGCTTAAGCTTGTTTACTAATGGTGTTATATGGAATTATAAAGTTCAGACATATTCGTGTTACTGTTCTTCTTACTTTTCGTACCGCATCAATTTGTCTCAACTACTACTAGCTAGGGTTCTAATAGCAAAGTGCATAGTTCTATAATGGCATTAAGTTAGCTTTTGTCAGGTGTAATTCAATTAGATTTCGAGATTTGGGACTTTTGAGTAGATTGAAATTTCTTGTAATTTTCAAGGAAGTGTTATTTAGGGCAGGAGCCATGGGACAAGGATATGACAGAAAAAGTTGGGATTAGAAATTAGAATGTCAAAAGGATTTATAGAATAATGACAATTTGTTTTCTCGTTCTTTTCCTTGTCTTGCTGGCACAAAGTCTTACAATAAGAATTGAGAAAACATTGTCTCTTTGAGTTCTTGCCATATTGGCAAGTTTATGAACCTGAGTAGTTGAAGTCATAGAGACATAACGAACTTAACTTGACATACATTGAAAGCCTAGAGAGATTATATTCGCAATGAGATCTCTTACCTTGCCCCCGTTGAAATAATTCAGTGCACTGATTAGGCCATGCAATGCGAGTCCATCTGAACTCCATCCTATGATACCCTGCTTGCATTGGCTTCCAAAATATGTGTACGTCCCCACCTCCTCGGTTCCCCCCATGCCTTTGTCTCTGCCGTCTGCCTATGTTGACTGTGTTCCCATTGCTGCTTACATCGGCCTTGAAGTCCCCTCCCTTTCTAATCTTTCCTAAGCATATTATTGATTATAGTTGAGAATTGAGAATTCAATTTCTATCAGGCTTTGTCACGCCTACATAAACAGAAACTTCTGCTTTGGTTATCGAAACTTACTAAGCTTGTTATTAATTTTAAAGACTCCTAAATATAATCCAGAACTTGTAAGCTGCATAATTAGACTATGCTGAAGCAAATATAATGGAGTCTTGGAACTCCTCAACTACTTGTTGGAGCATATTCCAATCGTCATGAAGTGTGGCTTGATCTTCAAGGAGAACATCATCAGATTATAAAGAACATGTGAGACATTAATTTCCTTCTATACACAAGGTTCTCAAATTCGGCCGTTAACATCTTATTGAATGACAATCACTACGAATATATTTTATCCTGCCTGATCCTTCCTAATCAGTCTTAACAATGACAATTAGACTTGAAACTAATCGCTTGATGGGCTAGTTGGAGTCAGACGCTTACAAATGCACATCTACATTAGATTTGGGATTAACTTCTTCAGAAATCAGAGACAAAACAGAGACTTCAACCACAGTGGAGCCACTTAATAATGGAGATAACCACTCCCAGACCAATGTATAAGCAAGAAAGATTAGTACTTTCCGAACAAATCTTATAACATCATTTATTTGCTCATATTAATGTATTATGTACATGTTTTATGAATTTGTGGATAAACATATTTGCAAAAAGTATAGAACAAGGTCAATAAACTGCAAATTTTGCAATGTTTACATATGAACAGTTGTAAATCACAAATACTACAGAGTGATGTATTTAACATCAGATATCAACCTCCACAGTGTTCCCTGCTAACGCGAGATGAACGTTGTCACTTATTATGGATGAAACAGAACTTGCTTTCATGTGTGCTCCTCCGAAGCCAATTCATTTCAACAGCTATGGATAAAGATGAAAAAGGAACGTTGCAGTATTATAAACTTATACGAGTAGAACAAGGTTAAACACATTGTTGCAGTGTTTTGAATACTGATAGATGAATATATTTTCCATTTCAATCTAAAATAAATACCAAGATTCATTGCACAAGCGAACTGGTATGAATAAAAGTTTCTGCCATATACTGATGATCTGATATGTTATGTTCTGTGTGGCTATTGACTTCTACAGAGTTAATGTAGTTTCTTATCAGAAATGCATTGCTAAGTGATATACAGTCTGATGGCTATAAGCCGTAAGACCCAATTAGCCGCCGTCTATTTGGCTAGGATGTAAAAATAGACATTCACTTGAGCAACAATTCTGTAATTAGCTCATATTATGAGTGGCATGGCCAAAGGTCCAGAGAGGTGACAACTCTAAGTCAGGCAGTACCAGGACTTAAAGCTATATTTCCACTGCACGGACAATTAACGATACTACTAGCAATTTTACTCCACCCTGACAAAAATANAAAAAAAAACCATTTTGGAAGGTAGCAACATTTTTTTCCTCAGCAGCCCTCATATCTGACTTTGTTATCTTACTAGTTGCATTAACAAACTCATATTCCCTCATCAGAGCTGAAATATTGGATGAAAGAAACACATCCCAAAACAAGGAAATTACAACAATGAATATACCTGCTTCTATACACGCTGCACAAGCACTCCAAACTACGTGGCCACTCCATGTGGATTATCTCTTTTCTATGTCATTTTTCGTCAGAGTAAAATCCCAGAGGTCTCCGTATTTCTCATTAAAGTCCCAGATGTCCATAGTGTTGTAATCAGCAATCAACTTGTCACGAGCCCCCCTTTCCATGTTGTATATTTGGGGTTCGAAGTTGTGTGGTTGGTCGGGTTTATCCATCTCAATTATGCAAAATACTATTGTAAACAGAGCTGCTCCAATGTAGATATACTCCCCCTACAATTAAGACAACAAAGGAAACAGAAACTTCAACTGGTGCATAACTGATGATAAGGGATAATGACTACATTAGTTGTCGAAAGTACCCTACCGGTGCATGGAAGTACATCCCAGCAGCAACTGCTGGAAGGAAGAGCCATGAAATAAGCCCTGCCCAAAATGAAAATCGAAACCACATATATAGCTTAAAATCTTTTCAAATTTTGATCAGTCACTCAGTTAGCATAAACCATTGGCTATGTATAAAGTATAGACATGGAAATGATACGTAAAATAAACCTTGGAAACCAGTAGGGGGCTCCATTGAGTTATATTCTTCAGCAATAGCTCCCCAGAATGTTCCTGAAACAGATCATACAATGCTTACATATCTCTTATCAATGGGAATTAGAGGTTAGCGAAAATTGTGTGGTCTACTTTCTTACAACATTAGCTAGATGATCATAAGCTATTAGTCACCAACTCACTAATGATAAATCCATTCAACTTTGCTATAAAATTTGATTGCACCAGCCAACATTACCTTCTGTTTTTTTTTTCTCCCTTTGACACAAACGGGTTTCAAAAGGTCTTCGGTTACAACCATCCAAAGACTACTAAATTAGTTGACATTTGCAGCATTACATAGTGGTTAATAGATGATTTAACTTGATAGTAAATCCTACAAATTATATACATACGATGCCATACACATTTTGAAACCGAGAAAAGCTTTCAATTCAGTTAACACTGACAAATGATGTGTTGTCTACCTTTCTTCTCAGCCCCTTCATAGAAAGTGTGATGTCCATCATAAACTCCATACACAAAATCATCCTAGAAATAAGCAAACCATGACTTCATTAAGTACATTTTGCACAATCATCAGTTGCAAGAATTGCAGAATTTGACAACTACATCAAAAGATAAGAGGTTTGGAAAACTTTTTTTTTTTAAAACATCAATAAATATGATATGGGTTTGGATTAAATCCAATANGAATACCATGCCATATAGGAAAAATTACACATTTTCGCCTCCATTTCATTGACATTGTCCTGTTTGGTTTATTCTCTTTCTTACCAAAAAAGACAAACTTTGATCATGGGTAAAATTCATCCAAGAACACAATAGATGATAATGTTTTCTTTTAATAAATGATTTAGAGGAATTATTTTTCATTCTTATAATATCAACATTGGAGTATATTGATGAAAAACAAATCAATTATCATAATTTTCCAGTTACATTAAGCAGCTTCGAATAAAAATGTGCCATTAGCTACAGAGAGGAGAGAGACAAACTTGGTCGATTCCATTAGTGGCCCAACGGTCACGAGGATCTTCATTAAGATCAGGCTCGATATCCGTCAAACCAGCGTGCAATTTGGTCGATCTTCTACTACTGTTAGCATCGCCATTGTTGAATTCTATAATGGAAGCTGAAGAGAATTTCTGATTGCGAAACAAAATCTTAACTGCCGGCTTCAATGGAGTATGAACAGTAGTAGTTAGTTTGGGGGCTGAATTTGTGCAGAAGATTGCAGGTGTTGAAGTAGTAGCCGCCATTTTTTCTCTCTCCTTGAAGCTTTTTTCCCTACTCCTCCACTACCAAGAACTTGGTGCGAGTATATCTCTGGCCTTGGAGCATTTGAATCTGGTTCTGCCGCGTGTGCTAAATTCCAATTTTCTCTCTATCCCTTAGACATCAACTTCTTAGGGTGTTTCAACTTTTAATTAGATTGATACATTGGTTATATTAGATTTTAGATTCGATTTCTCCCTCCCTGTTATATGTAAATTTCTTATACTTGCCTTGTGCCTCACTTAGAACGAACTAAAAAAACCAATTATTAAGATGAGCTCAAGTGAATTGAACATGACTAAATCAAACTTAAGTATGAATAGTAATATCAGAGAAATAATGCAAGTTGCATAATTAAACTGAACTGCAATGGATTGAACTGGATGAATTTAGAATTGCTAAATTGAAATGAACGGACCTTTAATCCCACCAATTAACATAGTTGTATCGCTTTGATTAACGCGTTAATAATAGGATAAAGTGGTACTTGGTTGTTATTGTGGTTGTAAATACCATTAGTTTTAGTCATGAATCATATGTTTAAACGGGTTACACTTAAGCAAATGGATTAAACTTATTGGCTATTGAATCGAGATGTTTACAATAAAAAGAGAATATGGAGTTTATAATGATGGATTCGACTACCGAGGTGAAAATGAACGATGTGAGATTGTCAATTGTACGAGTGTAAGGCAGATTCTCACATATTTGTGCCACAATACAAGGGGATTGGGCCATAAAAGAATAGTCAAAACCTTAAATGGACCGAAGAGAGTCCAAAGAATGTCAAAGTAGCACAAACCGGACCGGCAAGGGGCTGAAAAGGAAACTGGGCTAGTGAATGGGCTTCTAGGGTTTCAAGGAACATAACTGAGGTAGAAATAAAGGGTGGTCGTCGACTAAGATAATTAGCAATGAGATATTTGTGAGTAGCACAACTATGGAAAAAAGAATCAAGATCCCCAATCAATAGGCAAACCAAAGGCTAGAAATAAAGGAATGGGTATCTATAAAGGACGAATAAGACATGAGAGGAAGATAACCACGCTCAACCAAATAGAGAGTCTCTCTTCATATTCTATCCGTGCTATATTAGGATTCGTAGTGTAGCGTAGTTAGTGTAATGGCCTCGAGAAATGATGTATGAATCTTTCTATGTTGTATCATTAGTCCCTTGTTCTCGGTTTAGTTTTCTCTTGAATTGCATGTATTTAAAACTTACCCAATGGAGGATGAGGTGGGAGCACAAGTGGTAAGTGCCCCACTCTCACAACCCAGTGGTCACGGCTTCGATCCTCATTGTAGGGAGATTAAAAACCTCCTCTAACATTCTTTGCAGGGAGGGTCTCCTCCTCTACTTGAGCCCGTCAGCTCATCTTTGATGGGTTGGCTTGCCCAGTGTATGTGGTTTGCGAGCTACTGCATGTGTCCTTGTAGCAAAAAAAAAAAAAAAAAACTTACCCAATGATGTGATTGATTGCTTGAGTGTTCTATGAGTGATTTTTTTAGTTTTACTTAGCTTTCTTATAAGTGAGTATAGAGGTGATCCAAATCTATTCAAGTAAGTAATAGACATGACCTCAAAAGGCGGTTTATATCTAACCCCCAAGAGGCACTTGGGCGTCCCGAGTAAGCTCATTGCTATTTTTCAGATTTCTCCATAACAAGGACTATTGGACTTGGGCCCTTCTCCAATGGCAAGTGAACATCTATTTGCTTGCTTGATAGAATTATGCTTTGAATTATTGAATTATCAAGTTCCCAATCACAATACTTATAAGACATTTATCTAAAAGTTCGAGAAAATTTCGATTCCTTTTACAGAAATAATAATAATGGGAGATGAAATGACATAAGCTATTAAATAATGGTTGTGGTTGTAGCTTATTGTGTTGTCCATGATATTTATGGAGTGGAATTTGAAGTTGTAAAATTTGAATACTTATGCCATTCTAGTTTAAATTCACTAAATATAACAACTAATTAGTTTGTGATCCCGTGCGATGCACGGATAAACAAATTACATGCTACTTAGTTATCTTTTTGTGTCGTATTTGGTATATAGGTCTAGTTATGAATAAATTTTAATATCTTGTTATGTTGTCTTATGTACTTCAACGTCGAGTTCTAATTTTGAGTTTTCCAAAAGTTATTTTCCAATAATAATTTCCTGTTTGAAAGTTGGTGTAAAAATATTTTGTATTAATGCTACCCTAAAATAGTTTAGGAATTACATTGTGCTTATATAGACGTGATTATTGATTTTTAAACTTCCTACATTGAATCCAAAGTTTTGTAAAGTGTTAATTTGCAAAATTAA
>BSSO01007950.1:0-10540 GCA_030267885.1 Mesembryanthemum crystallinum | reverse complement strand
GCTGTGAATTTCGCTTAAGTTCAGGGGTACCACGTGAAATTTTCCAATTAAATAAATAGAAAGGATAAATAAATATACACATTTATTCAATAATGTAGGGGCATATCGATCACTTAATGCATATTTTTGGTCGGAAAAGGGTACAAGGTAGTGGTCAACAAAGTCTAACCTCTTATAAGGTTGTTATTTTCAAAAAAAAAATTCTAAGGTAGTTATTCGCAAAAAATGCAACTTAAAAGGTAGTTATTGACAAATTTTTCTAAAAACTATAGCTTGAAACTTGTAGCTTGTTCTTTTTGCTCTCAACTACCAAAGATTTTTTTTTATAAAACTACAACTACAACTAGTTTTTGGAAGTTACCCATAGTAGCTTTCACTTGGCAGCTAATTTTTGAGTAAAAGTTACAGCTTGACGCTTACAATTTCTCTCTCTCTCTCTCTCTCTCTCTCTCTCTTAGCAACCAAACAATTTTTGCAACAACAGTTACAGCTACAGTTAATTTTTCCAAACACAGCCTTAATGGAGGGTGAACATATGTATTGTCGGGTTCGGTCAGGTTCATGTTCGTATTATATAAAAATGGATTCAAGTTTGCTTAACCCAAATCTAACTTGTTTATTGAACATGTTGAAAACGTTAATCGCAATCAAACCTATTTTATAAATGAGTTACCCGTCTGACTCACTTAGCTATTTTTATAATTTACGAAAAATGTACAAATACATATAAAAAAGGAAGGAAATGAAACTTTGATATTTTTACCATTAACATACATAAATTAGCAGTTTTTTCCTTCACTAATTTAATTCATCGTTTATTACTCTATTATAACTAACCCTGTGCGTACGCACGGGCAATTATACTAGTATTTATGAAAGGTGTAGTTGTTCATAATCAGTTCTTGTTTGTCCATAGGATAGATTCTAGACAAGCTGATGCTTCTACTTGAATTGTCAACCCACACCATTTTTATTTGGTTATTAAAGAGTTCAAACAAGACAACTATGCCATTTTACACGTCCTGGGATACACAACACTGTGGCTGTTCTTCAGAATCCAATCAATACATAAGGTGTGGGAACAAATGCATAGATTACAAAAGATCAGCTTGATTAAGAGCAATCTTCACCAAAGTCAGCCGCTTTGTTAAATTGTCTTGGAAGGTACTCAATTTTATTCCCACCCTGTGCAAGGAATGCACTGTAGTCCAAAGTGACATTGCTAAACAGAGGTAATAGCAGTATTTCCAATAATAGCAATTGCAGAGCCAGAGAGGAGAGAGGAGCAGATTGTGATGTCCTCCCATGTACTTCACAATCTTTAGACTCCAATGTATGGCAAGAAACTCCTCGTGAAGCAGAAACCATGAAGGCAATCGCCCTTTGTTTGATGCAGAAACCATGAAGGCAATTGCCATTACTATCTCTTGAACTCCCACCAAGCCTACAAAACCCTTCGAATACACAGCATCACACTTGAGTTTAACACCTATAGGAGAGGGCGGTGTCCACCAAACCATAGTCATATACCGAAAGCAGAAGAGGTGAATCCAGCTTCTCTAGTGGTGTGGAATTCACAAGCTGCAAAATTCACTTTTTTTTCCCCAAACAGAAACGGAGTAAGTTTCACCTTGACACAAATATTTCAAGCTCTAACTTCCTCGAATTGTGCTTCTATCTTCTTCTACTTCTTAGACGAATTCTATCTTAGTTTTGTATAGACTACCACCTGTACTGTGTTTCAATTAAGAAACTTTTGTGCAATAATATGATAGAGTTGTAAAGTGCAGAGTATAAGACCTACAATATCACCGTAGAAGATATAAGTATAAAACAAAAAGACAATAAATTGTACAAGAGTGATAAGAAGTAAAACAAACTGTGTATCTGTTGCAGCTGCTTTACGTAGATTCGAATTCAAGACACCATTAGGGAGCAAAATGTGCTATCATCTGATATGATGGCTACTAAAGATATAGGATCCCAAATATCACATAGAGCGATTGTGATTCATGATGTATCTTTTCATTGTTTTAAGTGGTCTTTGTTATGGGAGATTGTTGTGTGCTTTTTGAGCTGGCCTCTTCAGTGCCTCATTTGTGGTCTTTGATCAATTAACAGCCACAAATTTATTTGTTTTTGCATTCAGAGGGGGTGCAGGAAGAACACTTGAAAAATCTATGAAAATATAGATTGCTCTTGCTATCTTGTGTAAAACTTGAGTAGGTCAACCCATATAGAGCTAGAAAACAAGAAGTATAAGCTCAAATGTCTAGGAACGACAAATTCAATTCACTTATTCCAAACCTAAAAAAAAGCCACCACTTCTTTTTCTCCAAACTCATACATAAAACGAAATATATATATGGCCAAGTCATACACAATACCCTTTCCGTTTCTTATCTCATGTCTTTGTGATAACTAATACTACAATCAGCTAAAACTATGTAGAAATGAAGAAAAAACTTTAATCAGCTTCTCCCAACAAAAATTCTTGAAGATATACAAAAGGAAAACAAACTATCTTGACAAGGTTTCCATAAACCAGTACCCAGTACTTTTAAACAAGATGATGATACATAGAAAGGTTAAAAAAAAAAAATGAAGAAATAAGATACAATGAAAACATACCCTAGAATTCTGAAATATTTTTGATGGTGGTTACTCTGAAATTTCGTTCAGCTGATCTCTTTCATATCCAATATTAACTCCTATCTGCAATAGGAATTGAAAAAAGAAAAGACGACAACAAACTGGAAAATAAAATTTGTGTTGTATTTTGATGTTCAAACGAAATCAATTGAGTAGAAAAAAAGCATGATAGACCAAATAGACGGAAAAATAGGAAAAAGATATACAAAAGTGGGTATAGGATGAATATTTCAGCTACTGAGATAGTGATGTACTAACTTTCACTGGAAATCCATCTAAATATGGTTTACCTGGGGCACCAATGACCGATATCAATTAGTACACAAGGACATGAAATTATGATTGAATGGTGGACAAAGATTGTTACTAACATTATTCATCCTAGAAAATGAATCATGATCTAAAGTCTAAATTTGTCATTAGATAGATTGTTAGTGCCCAAAGGAAACGATTCTGCTAAAAATTGTTAGAGGCCAAAAGGCACAATTTTGTAAAGGAAAAAAAAAAGATGCATCCAAAGCAAATCCATTGATACAAATTACATTTCCTCATTTAAAATATATGAAAGCAAAATCTATGTAATATATAAAGTCAGAAGCCCTCTTTGGGACTCCAACTTTCGTTTGCCAAAAATGCCCTTCCATTCATTTATATGGAAATTTGAAAAAAAGGATACAAAAGTAACTCTACATATACCACTACTACTAGCAACACACGTAAGAGAGAGGAAAAAAAAAAGGGAAAAAAAAAAGAAAGAAAACTTCCCACTAAGACTATCCCACGTAAGAAAGAAAATGATTGAAAAAAAAATAAAATTAACAAAGCCCATCCCAAGTATCAGAGAGAAGGAAAGCAAAAAATAAAAACTGGAAAAATAAAAACAAATAAATTAACAAAGCCCATCCCAAGTATCAGAGAGAAGGAAAGAAAAAAATAAAAACTGAAAAAATCTATCTATGTAGGGAGAAGGGAGTTTTGAAACTCCAAATTTCAATCTGACCAAAATACCCCTTATTTGCTATTCTCCAAATTCCTATAGTTACGGCAGTACGGTATACAAAGTTATCTATTAGCATTTGTAACTTCTCAATTCCCACTAACCAATTTCACCACTTCCCCCACTCCCCAACTTTGCCATTGCATCTATTTCGTTTTTATATTCTACTAAGCCACAATCATCATTTCAATGTCATTATTGGGAACCTGTTAAGTGGTATTATTGGTAAAAGTGAAGAACTTATCTATGCAAATGTAGTTGGAGGTAATTCTCTCTTCAATTTAAATTGTTTTGGGTTTTCATCTTCTTGGTTTACTTTGTTATTTCAACTTTTGTTAGTTACTTGGTTGTAAATTGTTACATAAATTATGATAATAATCAATTACTTCAACTTTTAATTGTAGTGTTCATTGTAAATTTTTGTTACAAGTTATTACCATCCATACGCAATTTTGTGTGTGCATGAAAACTAGTATAGTATAATCGCAAACATCCAATATAACTATAGTCACATGGGGGGAGCAATGCATTTAGATATGGTGAACAACATTAAAGTAAAGTCCTCCAACGGTCCACTCTAGACCCCCGCGCGCGCGCAACCCCGCCGGAAAGAGAGAAGTGGTGAAGTAGTAGTAGTAGTAGTAGTAATAGAAAAAGAGAATCAAATCAAATTTGTGGGGTCGTCAATCTTTTTACCTGTTGATTCAGTGCATTATGGGCCCATGTAAGGAGGCTTCCATCTTCACTTTTTTGAAGGAATATCAATTTCGAAATACAAAGAAATGTTACTGTTTTGTTTACAACTTCATTGTTTGACCGAATAACCCTTCCTTTTTGGGTGCCATATTATTGGTTAAAATTAAGGTACCCAATATACATTACTGTAAATTCCATATAATGATTTCACCCTTTCTTAATGTATAACATCAAATTTAACGTGTACTATAATACATTAAGATAAAATGGTTAGGCGCACTTAATTATTTTCCATATATCAATACATATTGGGCAATGTCCCTCACCAAATGGTTGAAGGTCGTAGATTAGAAAATACTGAAACCATACTAGCAATACCTAGATTGTGTTATGTGTTAGCCGATTAATGTAATATGTTCTCAAAAAAAAAGAATAGGCCATGCATGGACTTTGAACCATAATATAAACAAGCTCCGAAGTAAGGATTAACTCTCACACTTAAAAATAGTGACTCATTTTTAGTAAAGTGACTCCCAAATTTGGGATGGTGATTTTTTCACCTCATAGATAACTCCCCTTTGATCCATAATATGAACCAGATTCAACACTTTGAGCTATTAGTGTTACTATAGTTATTTTTAGTATTTGTTAACTATAGAGGGCCTACTCTTTTCAAATTTATGATGAGATACTATATTTCCTTCTCTTCCTCATTTCAGGGGCATAGGAAATGAGTCAACGCTTTTGTACTATTGTTGAGTGCCCACAACATTCCCATATATAAGTTGGGCAACACATAAAGAAACTTCACTCTCATTCACCCCAAATTCTCAACTTCCTATACCACCCGTTATAGACCCAACATTAACAAAACACCATGTATGGTTATAATAACAACTCTGTCTATGATCACTCTGGTTTCTACAGCCAATATTATCCCTCCAATTTCTCACCATCATTGCCCCAATCTCTTACCGGGGAACTCGACTCTGCGGCTCATCATGAAAACATCACACTCGGGAACGGGAACGGAAATGGGAACGGGAGCAGCAGTACTGGAAGCGGGTGCACCAGTAGCAGTTACATAGGCTCACCAAGTTCACCTATAAGTTGCTCTACTAGTAATCACCTACAGAATTCTACTACTATGTTTCAACGAAGCCTAAGTAGCCACTCCCTCCACAAAAATGGGGTTTACCCGCCTTTTTCACCTCCAACTACTGGCCTTTCTGATCTGGATATTAACCCGGTAAGGCGGGTTCTTAGTACTGGTGATTTGGATCAGGTAATTCTTTAACCTAGCACAATATTAAATGCATGATCCAAAAAACATAGAGAGGGTTACAAGGAAAGTAAGTTGATCAATCAAGATATGTTCCATCTTTTAAAGAATTTTTTTTTCAGTAATTTATGCAAGGAAGCTCAAAACCTCAAACCTGTGGCGATTTCAGAATATTCAACTCACAAAATGTATTTGTTCTCTAGCTAGCTAACATGGTTGATTTACCTCATGACAGGGAGTGAACACCCTACGACACCAATACCACCACCGAGGGGGAAGTCCACTGGCAAATGAAACTACGAGCATTATTCTAGAAGGTATGGCCAAGGCATGTCGATACAGTCCTGAGGAGAAAAGAGAGAGAATTGAGAGGTATCGCAGTAAGAGAAGCCAGAGGAACTTCAACAAGAAAATTCAGGTCAGCTATATTTGTAAAATAGTTCTTACAAAATTACCATACGAGCATATCCACAAAGAAGCAGTAATGACAATAAGGCGCCTTGTGATATAAAACTGTCATTCACAGCAAATCACTAAACAAGGCACTAAAGCATACAAGATACAAGCAGGGCTTTTGACATTAAAGGGCTTAGGTGACATGTGAAAGCCAAGGCCCAAGCGTCACAATCACTCCCACTTGCATAAGCAGTGTCATGTTTAGTCAAAATCTTCTTTTATAACATTACTAATTCTAACCTTTCAAACAGTGATATACTATTGTCTACTTGATTAAATATGAATCAATTCAAAAGCTCTAATAGCAATGTCGATTAGGAAATTATTCCACATCCAAGGCCAGATAATTTACTAATTGATTACAATACCTTATATTTCTCTGCATATATTCTTCTTCTTCTTCTTTTTTTTTTTTGGTTGATAAGAAGTTGTCTGCATATTTATCGAAGTCATAGCAACCAAAGAAGATCTTCACTGATTTACATTTCTAAATTGCAATGCCTGGTTATCAGTATGCATGCAGGAAAACATTAGCTGATAGCAGGCCAAGAGTTAGAGGTCGGTTTGCAAGGAACGATGAGACTGAGAAGCCTAACTACTCTCCAGATCTACAATGGAATCAAATGGCAGGGGATGAAGATGATGAGGATGAAGAGCAATGGATCCATCTCCTAGACTCCATTTCCTCCAATCTAGTTCCTTAAGATTTGTTAAGTAGCAGTTGAATGTCGAAAGCAAGGCAGTTTCGCCTTACTTCCACAGTTTAATTATGCTATGCCAATTGAAGTGTTGAGTGTTATTTTAAGATTGATGTAACCTTAGATGTTAATCATGTATATAAAATCAATAGGCCAAATTTGCGCCCTGTATTCTGGCTTTGGAAATTGTTAGGGACTCGAAAAAATTGCATAGTACATTGCATGGGAGGGTCAAACTCATGCATGTAAGAATGGTGGTGCATACTACTTTGAATGTTCCAATTGATTCAGAAATTTAATCAGGAAATATCTGGCCAACTTCTTGCAGAAAAGCCTGATTGGCTTTTTGCAAAAGCCTCAATAGCTCTACATATATTTATACCCCCTTTAACAAAAATCATGTGCTTACCTAACTATGTCTACTGAAGTTTTTATATTGATGAAATTCATAATGACAATTAGCAAAGATCCTGACTAAAAGAAATCTCTACTTTGCGGCCAACTCAGTTTCTTTGTCGGCCGCCAATGTGACTTACATGTTAGGCTAACACCTGCCTGGCTAACGGCTACGACGACATAATTTGTTATCCTACACCGGGAGATGATTAAACTATAGTCATAATATATACCAAACTTAATGTGAACCTAATTACCTGATTGAATTATCAAATGTCAAATAATCATGTTCATGTCAGCTGGCTTAGAGAAGGAAGACCTACCAAACAATTGATAGACTCATTGAATAACAGTAGCAATATAGCATTTCCAACTATTAATTATGATGGGACCTATTCTATTTCTATAATCTCATGAGAGAACCCTTTCCACCACTCTCATCGTGCATATATTTTTAACTCGAAATTAATTTCACTTAAGATGGTAGAATTCATCAAAGTAATGCTTAGAGAGGACAACACAAAGTTACAAGGAAAAAGGAGTTCAATCTGCACTCCCAACTCCCCACAACCCATTTTCCCCTTCAAACAAATTGAAGGAAAGGTTTGAAAACTGATCACCATTTCCTTGGCAATAGTCATGTTCGATTGCATACCCAAGTACACACCAAACAATTTGAACTGCATACTTGGGTATATTCAATAAATTTTGACTACCTTCAACCTTTCACTTTTTATAAAGTGGAATTGCACAATGACTTTAGCAGAATCTACCCTCTATTAAGTCTTGAGTTAGAGTTTGCACTCCACGCGGTAGAGTGATGAAATCTAAAAATAACAGAAAATCCAAGCAGTTCAAGCCCCAATATGCCTCTTATTACACGGCTTTCTCCCAAGAATCAATTGAGAAAAGAACAAAAAGACACGGATATTCAGAACCATTATAGAGACAGAATTTAGCAATGCACATGATATAAACAAATATCAATATCAGGAGAAAATGAAAAAGGAAAACAGAAAGGAAGAGAGGCATGACTGACCGACAAAGTCATTGCTGCTCATATCGACACGGAGCCGCAACCTACATGACCCCTATGCAATGGGAAAAGGTATTACTTGTTAAAACATCATTATCATTCATCCCAAGTGTATAAAAATATTCAAACAATATCAAAAAGAACAAAATCAGCAGCCACAATATTAATATTGTTTGCCATTACACTTCCAGACTTCCAGGTGCCTATATCCCACTTGAATAAACAAACAAGGAATTCCATAGGCACATGAGAAGCACTACTTTGAGTTCGCAAAAAAGTTCAAGAACTTGTAGTGATAGAAGTAATTAATGGAACTGCACGTTTAATCATTGATAATAAATTAAACCTTGCATGGGTCACCTGGGGATTCACATGCACACCTTTCGGCAAAGATTCATAAACTGTCAAACTCCTTTTCATCTTGTCTAGCTATTTGCAGCTTGGAAGTTCGGCAGGAAAGTCACGCAAATCATCTCCTTGAGCAGCTATGAGCCTATAACAGGATCTTTCGAGTCCCAGTTTTATTTCCTGTAAAAGCAAATATCAGAAGTATCACACCAACGATGAATATGTGTTCCACTTCAGCTTTTCATATCCAGTAACAAGATGCTGAAGCTTCAGCATTTGTGTTTTCAGAGTAAAGGAAAAAAAGTAAGAGAGAAAAACAAGAGTGCAATTGTTACCATATACTGCTAAGCTTCTTCAAAGAGTCCAGGTTGGTATAAGTCACAGTAACTTTCACTTCCAGCAGGAACAATCACAGCTTTAATGAAAAAGGCACCCAGCAGGCCAGCAAGGTAGGAAGGAAGAAAAAGCAGGCAACTGATAAACCAAGGGAATATACCTTCAGGAATACCTAAATTTTTTCCTAACTCTACCACAATCCTTCATCAATAATAAAGCCCTAGGTACCAGCAAGTAGGCATTAGGATTTTTTACATACAAGTGGGTCACCAAAAGAAGGCTATAACCTCAAGTAACCAGTTTTCTGAATCAATTCTTGGACCACGGATAAGTCTCCATCATGTGACACCTTCCATCAAATATGAACTACAAACCGGGAATAATTTTGAGATGCTACTGCTAAATTTTAATAGTGATACAATAAACAGTGACATTCAAGAATTCGTAACAGCTCAGATGAAACAATGAATTGGGGACCCCAACTCCAAACAAGCTCAGTGAAGAAGATTAGTCCTTACACAACTCAACCAGATGTAGTTTCCATTCCTTTCGGTAGATCATGTATAACTATCCAAGTAGTATTTACTTGGTTGGGGAGAGGGAGGTGGAGGAAAATAGAAGATAAATGACCATGGATCTTAAGCTTCAAAAAGTGCAATGAAATCTGGTGACAGTGATAACATCTATCTTCAAGTTAATTCTGAATTCATATCCATCAATGCATATGCCATCAGCTCAAGAAACAACTTCCACAGAAGGTTTTATGCTACACACTGCATGTTAGCTAAGTTTAGCTGAGCAGAATGTGAACAGAACGCCTTGAGATGGATCAATATTCATTTNAGATATATGTAAGAAACATGACCGGAATCAAGGGCACAAAGAATAGAGAGCATTTGATATGTAGCCATGCTATAATCATCACTTCCTAATGGGCTAAGAGCACCAAGATCAATCAGCATCCTTCAATCATGTTTAGGGATAAGCCACTTGGTGACAGAGTTGGAAATTATTTGGTCTCATTTCAGAACATGTTTTCAAACTTATAAACAAAATCCTGCAGGCCTTGCAATAAATCCTTCATAGGAGCACAACCTTCGATTCCTAACAGAGTATACCACATATCTAGTGTCTCAGCTACCGCTATGGCAGAGAATGCAGAAGGGTTGGCTATTTCTGCAACCATTAACAATAACTTCATTTTATTAAAGCACACATTAAACAGCCATATAAGCTATACTTAACAACAACAACTAGATCCGACAGTCGATGGGGTCTTAGGAGAGAGGTCAAGATGTATATCTAATAAGAGGAACTTGGGTAGTTTGGTATATCTAAAAGAAGAATAATACATTGACCCATTAGGTTAGCGACCCACATGATCATATTAGGGTCAACAATGGAGTTTTGGCACAACTACGCTCCCACTTAGATTCAAAATGGGAGTGCAACTACATGACCTATCAGCATGGGTTGATTACCAAACCACTGGTCAACCAAACATTTTCCATCTCAAAGAGGCCCGTAACCCATTGGAACTTGGAAGGTTTCTAATTTATTCTAGAAAAGGGTATCAAATTCAAGGTATACATATGGGGAAAGGCAACCATTATTGCACAAGACAAGGCCACAGAAAGAGTTAT
>BSSO01007949.1:0-10541 GCA_030267885.1 Mesembryanthemum crystallinum | reverse complement strand
GATAATCAACATATGTTGACATGATTATGAAAAAACAAACAGCATTTATTGACATCATGTGACATAACTGTTGACTGTTCCAAGAAATATTGCAAATTCTTGGACTTAGATCATTTCGTTGACAAGTAACATGGAAAGCAGAATGTCCTTGGAACTTGGAAGCGGGCATTTGTTAACTTGTATAGCTGGCATTCAATGGGCACAATGGAGTAGCAAAGTAGGGTTTTACTATCCCCAAGCATTAAAAGATTAAATCGATTCATCTCATATTTATGCACTTGAAATAGAGACATATATGATACTACAGTCACTATTCAGAAGGGGAAAATATAGAACAGTGAGCACCTCTTTGTGCATGTTCAATGTCATACAACACAAACAATAAATGAATTTTCATCATGGATACACAAATGAACAAAAAGATGGGAGTAACTGAGACGACATTACTGGTGGAATATTGTACTTAGGAAGAGAACTCAAAGTACCTTGGCAGAATCTCCCAGCAGATTTGTGCGATCACAGATATAGAAGTAGACTAAAATTGCCCCAAACTCAGCCCTAGGAGAAATTGTGTCATCACAATTAAAAACAGACCTATTAAAGACAAGGAAAGAAGAAAAACGAATGGACAATATATATCAACATGATTATAAGACTTACATTGCTCTCAAGGTTGCTCGGTTTTCCATCAAAAAGGATTCCTCCATTGTCACAAACCTAAAATGTTCCGGTAGGACATCAAAATCACGATGACAGCAAGCAAGAGTATCCTCACTCTACCGAGATATAGGAGGTGAAGATGTAAACAGTCTCGCCTCTGACTAGTGGATACTAGTAGGGAGGCTGACCCCCATGAACATTTCCATTATAGAAAAGTAGTAGAGAGAGAGAGCAAAAGGGTAATGCTGAAATTATTGTTCAAACAAGTATCAAACCAGGGTTGGAAAATTACGGAGCGCATGGAAGATACCTAATTAAGTTTGACTTGATGGATGAAGAAGAAAACTTTTGAGATGCTGATTTTGTAAGCCCCCCTTCCAGGAGCACTGCTCGATCATCTTCCTTTACAGCCTCATTTCCCAACTCAACAAGATTATTATCTGAATGACTGCCATAATAAAGTGACAAATTCAATACAAGAACTTTACATAACGACATTGGCGATTAGCATAGCCCAGACAGTTATTGACAAGTAAATGGTCCAGAAATAAATGCACATGCAATACTTAATTTCTACCAGCATTAAGCGAAAAAAATACATATCATAAATGGTTTCCAAACCATGAATATAGTCTTGAACAAAACAAGTGACTTATGTTGATGGATAGATATCTTGAAATTCCACCCCTTGCACCAATAAGACTTTAAGAAGGAAGAGGCACTTACACTTTTGAATAAGATGAAGACCTCTTGTACTCCAAGATCTCTGAGTATACCCATGCAACAAGTGTTGGAATAAATCCAAGCAAAAAAGATACCTGTGTGCAGATATACAATGTTAAACTCAAAATTTTTAACACAGGAGCTCATGAGAGGGAAAAACTCAGAGAGTTGAAAAAGAAAAGGAAGCATGAAGAGATGTTTAGATAAGAATAAGAAGACTGAATTACAAAATATGGTATGCAGTTGAAAACATAATGCATGTCAACAAATGGATGATACTCCTAGCATTTTTTTTCCTTAATACCTTTGGCTGATAACACAGATCTGCTTCCTAATAGATAACAAATTACACCCTGGAGCCCTTCCTAGATGGTCTCCAGCGTGTAACTTTCTGGCAGGAACTGTTTGATCTTTGACCAAGGAATGTTGTTGTGTTTTAGAAGTTGTGATGATATGTAGACATGGTGTTGTTTTCCTGGGTTGGAGCTAGTGGGGTCAGTCCCTAGCTGCCTCTTATTCTAAATTTCACTCTTTTGTACTCCCTCCGTTTCATTTAAATCTTTACATTTCTATTTTGGTATGTTTCATATAAATCTTTACATGGCCTAAAATGGAAAGGTTTTTGAGTTAAGTTACCTAAATACCCCTCTCTACTCACCCTCATTATTTCTCTCAATCCACTTGCCCTCCACTATATAAGGGCATTCTTGGAAGTCAATGACCAAAACAAACTTCCTCATTTTGCATGCAAAAGTCAAGTGTAAAGATTCAAATGAAACAGAGGGAGTATTAACAGAAATTGTATTAGTTACCAAAAGAAAATACAAGTAATAGAGGGTCTGAATCACAAAATATGAGTTGTAGTTGAAAACATGGAAGCAATGTGAACAACATAAGCTTAATGCTGAGCAGGAGAAATAACTTGATATAGAGATAGTTCATAATCTAGATATAATGAAAAGAAGCAGGATCATGGTTTCATGTTTCCTTTAAGGACTCTACTTTCTTGTACATTCTATCCCTCATTAATTGGATTCTCTTTTACGTAAAAGAAGAAATAGCAGGAGCACCTTCATAGCTTTAGTGACATAAATCTATATGGTTCATTCACTCAGATCGTGAGTGTTAAACCTGCTCCCATCGACACAGTTCCACCAAATTGACGGACAATGTTAGGGGAAAGGCGCAACATATGCTAATAAATGACATTCCTCAGAGCTACTCCTTCTTTGCACCCAAGAAACACAATGTACTTAGTAGACTCTCACAAATCACTTTTTATTGGAAGAATATGGGCCCTGTTACCAATCCGAAATTTTTAAATTCGGTGCTAGATCCTAAGTGTAATGTTTCGAGTAAGTTAAAGAAGTACTAGGAGTTGATTTACATCCATAGAACTTTTGTAAATCTCCAAATTAACGAATAATGAAAGACAGTATACACCTGCCATTTGAAATACCTGCTACACAATTGACCTCAACCTACTAGTCTCTCTCTGTACATTCCACCTCACTGAGATGGCTTCATCCATTCCCCACACTAGCAAGATCATCTTTTGATTTGATCGCCGTTGGTATTTTTTTTTTTTTAATCAGAATGAATACAGAAGCTAACCTTAGGCAGTCCTTGCTTGATGGATGTAGTAATCCTATACATCCTCATATCAGAAAATGTGATCCTTACGCAATCCATCATATTATGGACTTTCTATGTATTCAGATTTATTAAATTAAACCCCAGATCCAAAAATAACAAGTCTGGAACATCACCAAAATTCCAATACCCAAACACAGCTGATAAACTTGCCATAACAAAGAAGTTTCCAGAAGAAACTTCCAGAGATCACTCCGTCAGCACATAAATTCTCTAGAAGGTGATAAATGATTCAATTTGCATACCTTATTGCACAGATTGCAATACAAGTATGCTACGTATCCAGAGCTGTAAAATTATTTTTTACAAAGATAGCAAATAAAAAGAGGTTGCCGTGAATTGAATGTCCAATTGTCCATACCCTTTGTGTACTTATCAGACAGGGCCACATGGGGCTTTACGGTGAAATGAATCCATATAACATAGCTTGCAAAACAACTCATCAGCAACTAAAGCATTTGGTGCAACCGAAGTTACTACGACTTAGGAAAAGGACTGGATCTACATCATTTGTGCAACCTACATTACTCAATACTTTGCGACAAGGATTGGATATAATTGTGGCACCTAGGGATGGATAAGGCCAATCTACATATGAAGTTCCCTGAGTGTAACAGGTGCCACAACTCCCACTGCGCATGCGTAGGTACTCTGGATGCACTAGTAATTACGAGCCCGAGTAACATAAGTGCAATTGCAAAGCAATTCTGTGGAGTTCCCATCACCCAAATTTGTCCACCTTACAGAAGTTTCCTCCACAAATGATCCATCAAGCAAATCCAGAGAAGTCAAACCCATTACCACCATTACACCAATATTCCTCTTAAATCAAACAGATGCAACACCCTACAACTAATTATTTTAAGCATCGGCATTGTCACTGATCTTATGAACCAATAAAGATCTAAGCAAATTGAGTAACCAAAAGAGCAAAAAACAGTAAGTAAGCAAGCAAAGCTTAATCATCATACCTGTCCGGGCGTGACAGGCCCAGAATCCACCATTTTAATTGCCCTCACTAATCACTCAATCCACACTGCAAAATATCAAATCAAAATTCAATAACCCGAAAATCAAACACGAAATCTGCAGATCGAAGCAGCTCACACACACTTCAGTACCTAGAGAGAGAAAACGCCACAGAGACCAGACGTGGATTGATCTTCAAGAGAGAGAGAGAGAGAGTGAATTCTAGCACATCGTATTAAATACGATGTGAAACCCTAGAAAATTAAAAACCCAAAAATCTTCGAATCTGATCTGAGAAGATTGGAGTTTGCTCTCTGCTGTTGCGTAAAGGATGGAGAAAAAGAAGAAGATTGTCGGAGGATACGTCCTTATCAAAATGGGGGACTTCGTTACTTCCTTTCTAATTCAAATCCGCCATTGATGGTGATGATCAAAAGCTCTCTTTCAAGTTTCAACCAACCTTTTGGTGATTTTTCTTTGCTAATGGTGGTTGGTTGGTTGTTTCAGTGTGTTGAAGGTCAATTTTGGATGTCGGTTCGTTGCTCTTTAGTTAGAGAGAGAAAGAAAGAGAGAGGATGTAATGGTTGATGCAATGTCATAAAAACAAATCTTTTGTGATTAGTTATTTGCATTTCTGTAATTAATTGTAGGAAACAATTTTTAGGAAAATTAATTTTTAGGTGCCTGATATTAGACTTAATTGTAATTTGGATACTTATCTTTTCACTAATCTCATTTTGGGTAACTGTAATTTTTTAAACTGTTTCATTTTGAGTCATTTCGCTGACGGCATTAACAATTCCGTTAACTTGCTGACGTGCCATTAACCAAAAATTTTTGAAAAAAAATGTGAAAGTTCTAATTTTTTTTTCTCTATAACTACAAATAAACATTTAGTAACTATTGTGAATTTTTTGGAAAATTTTCAACAATTTTTTACTTAATTCCACATCAGCATGTTAACGAAACTTTTAAAGCCGTTAGCAAAATGACCCAAAATAAGACAGTTTAAAAAATTTTAGCTACCCAAAATGAGAATACTGAAAAGACAGGTACCTAAATTGTAATTAGGCCTAACATCACGTACCCAAAATGAAAATTTTGCTAAATTATTTTTTTTTTTTTTTTTTTTGATGAAATTGTTGNACATGAGATTTAGAGGAAGAAATAAGTAATTGAGAAAGGGGAAAGGAATCATGGAGGGCTAATATGATATTTGACCATCACATGTAGGGTGTAGATCATGGAGGAAATTGTTTAGTGATTTCTTTTTGCCAGATCCGGTGATTTTATTAAGTAAAGGATGATTAGATGATGATTGTTTAAGTTTGTGTATGTGTCCTTGTTTTTTTAATCATTTGATCCGCGTATGTCTACACGATTTGTTTACTAACAATTACTAATGTGATATTAAATATGATGAAATATAAAGGCCTTAAGTTTGGTATTTCTATATGAAAAGTGAATTATAGGCTTAAACTTCATCCTTTTCACTAACTGAATGGGAGTAAACTGAAGTAAAACTTAATAGAGCTAAATTGAATGATAATGTGAGATCTTAGTCATGGGCTCATATAATTGTTTGTTGTTGAGTTTTTAGATTAGATAGGTCTTGAGTGTTGTGTGTGAGCACTGAGCAGGTCATCTGCTACTTGTATTTTAACTTAATTCTTTTTTCCGGGTGGATGAATAAAATGATTAGACGTATTCTTTTTAAAAAAAAAAATGTGTTTTTTTTCTTTTTTTATTACTATTGTTGTTCTTGTTATTGACCTAAGTGTATGAAATTTAAGTTGAACTAAGTGATAATGATTATGTAAAATGGTACAAAATAAGAAATTCAAAATAATTATGCAAAGTAAGAATGTCGGGTTTTCGTACGAATATTAGGTTATGTTTGACAAAATTAGCTGTACCTACGAGTTGTATTTGTAGCCATTGTTTCGATAACTGTTTGGTAATTGAAAGAAAAAAGAACAAACTGCAAGCTTCAAACTGTAAGGGTGTGTTCTCTTCACCTGAAAAAAACTGAACTGAACTTATTTAAACTGAACTGGACTGATTTAAACTGAATTGAAATGATTAATACTGAATTGAACTTATTTGATTTTTGCAATCTAACGGTTAATCATTTATAACTTGTCAAACATATTCAGTATTGGACCCATTTGAAAGTATTCATCTAAATCTTTCCAAGGACACATGAATCATTGTTAAATTATATTTGAATAAAGTTCTTTTAGTAATGTGTTCCTACATGAACTGAACTGAATTGCACTGAAATGAACTGAACTGAACTGTACTGAATTGAACTGAATTTAAGGAAAAATAAGGTGAAAAGAACATAGCCTATCTTTGGCTCAAAAATTAGCCGCCAAGTGAAACCTAGTATGAGTAGCTTCCAAATATAGTTGTAGCAGCCAAGTGAAATCTAGTATGAGTAGCTTCTAAAAAATAGTGTAGATGCCAAGTGAATGTTAGTATGGTAGTTTCCAAAAAATAGTTATAGCAGCCAAGTGAAAGCTAGTATGGGTAACTTTCAAAAACAGTTATAGATGCCAAGTAAAAACTAGTTGTTATTTTAAAAAAGTGTTTGGTAGCTGAGACAAAGAGATGCAAAAAAAAAAAAAAAAAGTGCAAGTTTCGAGGAGGAGTTGGTGCCAAACATAGCCTTGATCATTTCAATCATTCTATCTACTAGTTATTGGTTTCGAAAAAGAAGCTCCTAATTCGACCCAATCAAACATCAGGTTGGGTTCCAACTGAGTAACAAACTATGATATTTGTCGACCACCCCATAAAACGACCAAGTGTGGGATCCGGGACCTAGCCCCACAAAGAATGAGAAAAAAAAGGGTGATAAGGCCGCGAGTGGGCCGATTTGCTTGTGTCTTGGTTGCTTTTTGATTTTGTGATGTCATAGCCTTATTTATCTTGCTTTGATTCAACTATTAGTCGGGGGGACTATGTTTAAGTGAATGCAAAGTAGAGAAGTCGCCACCATATTTTAGCAAACATGGAACCATTTTATCAAATGCTTAGAACATGAATATATAGAGAGATGTCATGAACAAGCCGATTTGCACCCCATTCCCGGATGGCATGTGACTTCAAATGCCCCAAGGAAGAGATTTGAGTTTGGGAATGTAGAAAGTAAAAGAGGCCAACCAATCTTTTGGTGACAACGGCTCTACTCAAATGGATCAAGATATGTGTCAAATATTTTACATGATACTCATGCAACTTTTTACCCCTTTTTACATTAGCCAGATCGGTTATGCAAACATTATCTACCAAGAATTTGAAAGGTGGTCAGTTGGAGTGTTTAGGGATGCATTTGGTTGAGTGAATCAAACCCATCTAAAACACTTGTTCATGGACATGATTGATGGGTTGAACCATGAAAGATTGGTGTATCAATCAAATCTAGAACTTATTTATGTTTTACATGCTTTGAAAAACGATATTAAGTGAGCATGCTTTGTTTTAAGTGGTATTTAGCCAAATGAACATGGGATTCATCTCATACTATTTTGATTTATCAAATAAGATCACATGGTATTATGGTAAGCAACAAGCAAATATTTATGAGAAAATAAAGAAAAACAATTTAGAAAAAGAAGAAATAATCCAAGTGGTAGATCACTCTCGAGATGGCTACCTTGGATCAGAAGTTACTCGTATGAGCTTACTCAAGATAAGATCCCAAGTTGACGGCGGTGTAGGCACTAAAAATAGTTCTAAGTGCCATGCCAAAAAATAAATGGGTCAAAGTCAAATTACGACTCATAAATAATCATTAAAAGAATATTAAATTAATTATTTTGGGTGAAAATTCAGTTACCAATATAATTAAATAAATTTTCTTGAATAATTATTAGATGCATTCAAAAGGGTTTTGTGCCATTAAAATGAGTCTGGACTATCAAGTCCGTGAAATGGGCTCATGATGACAAGTCCAACATGATAAATCCCAATAAGAGCTCTCTCTATAAATAGAGCTCCCTAGTCACTTCTACAGGGGACTTAAGTGGGATGAAGAAGGAGAAGCCGGAGAACTTAAGATCCATTCCTCTCAGGGAGCCGCAAATGAGCATTCATCAAGCTTGATGATTCAATCGATAATTCATCAAGCCCGACGATTCAATCAATAATTCCTCCCAAGGAGCCCGACGATTCATTCATCAATTCCTCCCAATGAGTCCGGCGATTTAATCAACAATTCCTCCCAAGGAGCCTGACAATTTAATCATCAATTGCTCCCAAGAAGCTTGAAGTTTCTTTCATCTTTTCATAACAAGCCTCAATCAAGCTTTTGAACGAGATCAAGCCTCCATAGGCCTGCCGTTCACCAAATCAATAAAACTCATACACGAGATCAAGCCTCCATCAGCCCTCGTTTGCCAAATTCAATCGACGTTCTCAGTTTGAAGTTCTAGTTGAGGAATCACTACAAACCAAATTGAAATAGAGATCAAATCAGGGGATTTTTAGTTTGTTAAACAGGGAAATTAGAGATTGTAACTCACATTTAATTTTGAATACAAAAATGATTTATTTGTCCACATATATTGAGTTTATCAATTTTTCATATTCGAAATTTGTGTTTACAAATTTTTAGAACGCTAAGTGGGACCATCCCTACCCCTCATTTCTTTCTCTACAAGTTCAGAAATTCAAGCACTTTAACCATGGTGTTGAAGAAATCCACTTCCCTACGACTTGAACAAGTTTGCAAAATGCCATGTTGTTTCCACTATGACAATTGAAGTAAATACCATCAAAGAATAAGTAACTAATATGCAAAGAATTCTCGAGAAGCTGACCCGGGAAAATGAAGAAAGAGACACCCAAGTCAAGCATCAAATGAGCAAATTGTTGCCTTGACAAAGAAGTTGGAAGACCGTTCAAATAATCACTCATCCAAAAGTGGCAGTGACAACGATAAGTTTGATGGCACATCAAATTCCAAACGCGGCAAAAAGATGAGCATAGAAAAGCCTTTCGATGACTCATCTAGTTCGTTCTCTCTCCAACAAATCCAAAAGTTGAATTCAAGCACCATTAAGGCTCAACTAGATGGAGGATCTCTTGACAATCATTTTTACACCAAACCATACAGCAAAAGGATTCACCGTCTGCGAATGCCGGCTGGTTACCAACCCCAAAATTTCAACAATTTGATGGGAACGAAAATCCCAAACAACATTTCATCCACTGCGTTGAGACATGTAAGAATGCTGGTGCCGAGGGTGATCTATTCGTCAAGTAGTTTGTCCAATATCTCAAAGGTGCAGCATTTGATTGATACACTAACTTAACTCCCAAGTCCATCGATAACTAGGGGCAAATAGAAGGTGAATTTTCAAACCGGTTTTATAGCTCCCGCCATGTTGTAAGCATGACTGAACTTACTGCCACAAAACAGCTGCAAGATGAGATGGTCATTGACTTCATTGATCGTTGGCGTGGTTCGAATCTTGAATGCAAAGACTGCTTAACTGAAACTTCTACCATTGAAATGTGCATCCAAGGAATGCAACAGAATTTGACCTATATCCTACAAGGAATCAAGCCACAAACATTCCACGAGTTGCCAACTCGAGCACATGACATGGAGATCATAATGAGATTGTGAGATGGAGGATATTCTTCCTAAAACGAGACTCTAGAGGCACAAAGGTAGCAACTGCCAGTCAAGAGGGCTATTCTTCTAAACACGAGGAAGATGATGACTCTTTAAATACGTCCGTTACGCCACAATCTCCATGAGGGCCATGAACATTCTTTCCTCTACTGGTGGCAAAATTTACATCAGTTGCAAGTTCCACTCCAGGGGGGAAGCCATGAAAAACGCTTGTCTCCTCTCTGATAATATAAAAAAAAAAAATAAAAAAAAAAAGGAAGAAGTTGTCAATTTTACACTATAAAATTCCAATGGTGAAAGCAGAAATCTCCTTAGCATGAGTTTTAACTGCATATTAAAAAGAAAAAAAAATATCAAGATCTAGAGAAAGCTCTCAAGCACCAGAATATTGAAAAACTGCCAAAACATCAGGATTTGGGAAAAGCTCTCAAGCACCATGTCCACTCCAAATTAAACATTCAAGTACCATCACTATGGGAAAGCTCTAAAGCACAAAATCCATTCCAAATACCAAATCTAGAGAAAGCTCTCAAGCACTAGAATGGTTCAAACTTGGAGAAAGCTCACAAGCACCAAGACTAATTCAAAATCAAAGTTGCGATCTAGAGAAAGCCCCCAACCACCAGTGATCAACCAAATTATTGATTAAGCTACAAGTTGTGGAGAAAGCTTCTAAGCACCATAACTCTGTCAAACTCCTAAGTAAGAGACTAAATAAACTACTTATTCATTCAATAAAAGGAAACCGAAACTAAAATTTACTCCTTACCCACAAGAGTATAAAATGTGAATGCAACCTTGAACTACGTTGGCTTGATCTTGTAATATTGTACAAGTATGTAGACAACTTGAATAGGTTTTGTTCAAGTCCAGTTGACCCAAAAAAAGC
>BSSO01007948.1:0-10543 GCA_030267885.1 Mesembryanthemum crystallinum | reverse complement strand
TCATTTTAAATACCCTAATGTCGCCGGAATTTTTTTAAATACCAATGTGGCAATAGGGGTATTTTTTTAATACCCATTTGGCATTTTGGCCATTGTTTTGCTTTTGCATCTGGCATTATCCAATATTCTTCTGTATTTTCGCTGAGGTTACGCATACGCATGCAACATAAGTTGCAGGTCACCACCAGCCGACGATCAGGATATTAATTTACAAGATTTGGCCAAAACCCAGACTATAAAATTGAGGGTAAGGCCAACATCAACATCATAAAGGAGCATTCCTAATACCTACTTGAGTCGATAATTTAAAATTAAGCATCAGCTTGAGACAGACAGATAACCTTAAACATAGCCATACATTGTAGGACGGAATCAAACCTGAGAAAGTGTAACATAAAGTACAAAAACTAGTAGACGAGTCAGCAATTTTGGACAAACTGGCAGACATGATTAATTTCCATAGAGTCCAGTGATGGAATTCAAGCGTAATCTGTACATCGGCACAAACTTGGAATTTGTCAATACCGAAAATTAGTTGTAACTTTACCAATTAAATGTTCTCCATAAACAGATCGCCCTAGATTCTTTATTCCACCAGTCTTCTGCACGCAGATGTCTAAGGGTTCAATCGCTGCATCATAATTCGGCTGCGCCAATTCAATGGAACTTGATCAATTCATCCTCACTTAAGAATGTTAAGAAGGATAACGACAGGAGACAAAGGGAAGAGGCTAACCTCGTAGAAGTAAGCTACACAAACTCGATATTTCGGAGAGTTATTGACAACCCGATGAAGAGTGGACTCGTACAATCCATTTGTTAAAATCTGCAAATTATAGACCTCGCATAACAAATTAAAAGATGCCATAGCTCATGACCCTCAAAATAACAAAAATAGAAGATATCATGACTCATGACCATTAGTGTGGCAAACACCTTTAGCATATCACCAATGTTGCAGACAAAAGTGCCAGGAATTGGAGGTGCCCAAATCCACTCTCCTGAATGGTTCCGAACCTTCAACCACATTTCAGGTTGAATCAGAAAAACAAGGCAAATAAAAACTAAAACCCACAAAATCAGAATTACACACTGTAATAGTGTAATCCCTAATCAGTACAAGGTTTACATTCATCATTTTACCTTTTCCCTTGACCAAAGAAAAGACCCAAAAAAAAAAATGAAAAGGAAGCAATAACTGGTGTATTCATTGTAGACTGTCAACTTAAGAGGATATATATCGTGTATAATAATGGTTGCCTAGCAACATGCATTAACTTAAACCATATAAAACATGAAATGCTTAAAAGACATGCTAGTGGAATACATCTAAATTGAAATTAGAAGGTTAAGAACTAAAGCAGATGGACACGTTATGCTAAATGCAGAGTCAGAATCATCTAATTTGACAAGATGAAGAAAACATCATGCTCCAAGAACTCGATTGAAATAAACCTACCATTTAAGATGTTTAAAAAAGACTAGTACACGGCATTAGCAAACTATAAACTTGAAGCAAAGCACATATACCTGAAGAGCTATTATATCTTCATCTTGATTAACCAACGTCAAAAGACCTGTAGAGTAAACAATGAAATCACAACTACCATCACATAAAACTAAAAGCATCCATCATCTCAATTCTCAAAATTGAAACTTACCATAGTCGGTGTGGGCTCCACTGGATTCATGTTCAAGAACAGACATGACAAAAGGAGGTTAACAAAACTGATAATTGAAATAGCAAAGAAGAAACAAATGGAAAGAGCAACCACGAAAAAAATACCATCCAATGTCATTTTCTGGCTTGTGATGACCATTTTCCTTTGCAACCACAGGATAACCAATTAGACGCATCACCCAAAATGCATCTCCAGCAATCTTACCTTCCAACTCATTGAGCGACCCACCCAAGGCCAGAGCTATGCCACGCATAATCTTTCTAGAAAGATCTGTTAGCACACCGAGCAAAAGATTCCATGAGTAATTTTCAGTGGAGCGCGCACACGAGGTTTGTTCAAAAGACTATAGAACAAAGGAAGCAAAGTTGATTAGAAGGAAGCGTGCCTGTGCAAAGGTCGACATACTGCTCCATTATTGTTTTGAAGTTCAGAGGATTAGCTGGCCTGCGTGAAGAAAACTCATATCTGTAATGACATTTTGAGAAAGCTAAGCTCAAGATGCCTAATATGGATCTGATTGACTAATTCTCCTTCTAGAGGAACAGTACTAATGCGTTCTTTCCTCACCTTCCTAGAACAGAGAAACAAATATGAGTCTATTCCATGACAAATCACACAGTCACTTCCACACTTTTTAGATGACAACGAATACTTAGATTGCAGACAACTGATTTCTAAATCAGATGAACTGAGACCCTACCTGGCGAATTAGCCACATAGAAGCAAAACATGCCTTCATTTGAACAATGCTAATATGTTTGTTTCATTCCAGGTTCGTATATTTATATAGCAGAGAAGGAACCAAGATGTTTACTGCATACCATAAGTTAGGTCCTTCCATTGGTTTTCCCATGTCTCCATATATCCCATGTTCGAGTTCTTTATAACACTGGTTGGACAAAGAGAGTAAAGAAGGTAAAAATATAAATATGAACAGTACTGGATGGAAACTAGGGAGTATAACAGTTGAATCAAATAGCTCTCAATGAATAGGATGTGCTCAAATTGAGTGCTTTGAGTAGACATCAGAGTACCTAAAGGCATAATAAGCTTTCCCCAGGAAGAGCAAACTCCAAGCATGTAATTGAGATTAATACTTTCATATGCCTTAGATCATTTGGGAACTGCCACCAGCTTATAGGGTTTCTACATTTAAGCTTCTTTTATGGAATGATTGTAGTATGTAAATAGCATGTGATTTTTTTATTTTATTTTATATTTTTTTTTTGAAAAAGACATTTCAGACAGTAATTAGCGCCCAACAAGCGTCGAAACCATACACAGTGTCAAGAAAGTTCAGAATCAAGGAACAAAAACCTACATCAATGGCTTCATGCATATCAGGTACACCCTTGGTTACATTTTCTCCAACTTCTTGATATCCTCTGCATTTCCAAAGTCATAGTTATTAATAGTAGATTGAAAAAAAGAACCAAAAAAAAAAAAAAAAAAAAAAAAAACTGATTGTAAAGGACATATGTATCATGTCAGTTCTGGATTAAAACCTGTATCCAGTTTCTGCAGACAGCTTGATCTTTAGTTTTTCTTCATGAGGCAGATCAAAGAACTTGTGTGTAACATCTCTGACTTCTTTTAAAAGGGAATCAGGGATGCCATGACCTTTCTAATCAACAGAAAACAAGAGCTAAATTAGATCAATGGTTATGATCCCATTCGTGAAGAGGCATGCGTTTTTCTATAAATAGATCTTGTTTAAAATTGAATTTCCAAAGAAGTCTAGAAGTAGAAATTCCACAGTAATATCACCTACCATTCCAAAGACTAATTTACTAAGCTCGCTTTGCACGTAGGGGCAAATTAAGAATTTAAAGAATTACATGGCTAGAAGCCACTATTTATTACTATCATAAGTATGTTGTATGCCTTGGTTCTAACAAGAAGATCACTTACTAGCATTTAGCTGCTTAACTAATGGCAGACACAAATATTTTAAGTGAAAGAAGATTACATATAAGTTACACAAAATTACAATATTTGGCCAAAACAATACTCTAAATATGGGGGTTAGCCGATCCCAAAACGCCCCCTAGGTTCGCCACTTTCTTACATCTGGGGAAGAACTAGCGTTAGTAAAACCTAGAGAATGCTCTATTTCGCCGTTCTAATGTTACATTCAGTTCAATTCAATTGTATTCTATTCTGCAACTTGTTTTTCCTCTCACATATTACTATTATTAATTCATTTTCCATTCAATTAGTTCAAAATATTCAGTTCAACTTAGATCATTCAATTGAAATGGACACATACTCACTCAAACCTTGTACTTTTCAACTCAGCAAAGTGGCACGGAACAAAATGGAAGTCAACTTGCACAAAATAACAAAACTCCTTTGCAGAGCAAAATGGAACAAAATTAAACGGACTAGAACACGTTGCACAATGGTAACAACGAAAAAAGGGAAAGAAAAAAAAAAAAAAAAAAAAACAGACAATTTTGAACGCAAAAATAATAAAAAATTTATCAGGAAAGATAGAAATATTATGACTAAAACAAGCATATAGTATTTCTGTAAATTAAGTAGTAGAGTACCACATAGAAGAATCCAGCCTGTTTACAAGCTTGATCCAATTGTCTAACTACTTCACGAACACCATCATCCTCTACCGCCTCTGGATCATCGGATTTAGCCACCAGAGCACTAATATCTGCGAATTTGTTTTCCAAATTATATTTACTCCCACAATCATACTACTACTACTACTACTACTACTATAGTAGTATCATCAAACTTATAAGTCCAATAAATATAATAATAAACAAAAGCTTAAAATTAGCATCGAATTATATCAGATTAAAGCTCTTACTTAGTTTTGGAGGTTAGATTATTGGTTGCCAATGGGAAAAATCAATAGTATAACTTGAGTTAAAAATCTTACAGTATTAACAGTACCATGAGCTGAAATGAAGGAGAAAATATAGAATTGATGGGCTTAATAGTGAAAAAAATACTAGTAATAGTATGGAGTGATAATTTTTACCTATAACAGGAATTGATTTGAAGTCCGTGGCCATGGTTGCTTGGATTGCTCTCTCTGTCTCTCTTCCTTGAGTTGAAGAATGATGATGAGTATGACGTACAGTCAGTGGCTCGGTTCGGTGGTTGCAAAAGTAGCAAACATTTGGCAAAGGTTAAGGTGTAAACGTAATCGTATTGTTGGAACTTCGTCGTTTTCCAATTTTTTTAATTCATATAAGTGGGTGGAATCTTTTTCCCAAAGTGGAGGGTGGAAATGGAATCTCCACTACTAAAAGGAAAAAAAACATTGTAAAATTTTCAATCACTAAGTTATGGGTCTATGCTTTTTCTCCTCAGCTTATAAAAATAAGTAGATATAGAAAAAAAAATTCAACAAATATCAATAAAATCAATAAAAATCAGTAAAATTTAACAAAATCTCTCTAAGTAGAATAAATTGAATCAATAAAAAACAATAGAATCAACGAAATTCAACAAAAATAAGTAAAAATCAAAAATCAACAAAGTTCAACAATCAATAACAATTATTATCAATAAAAAATAACATTAAGAGAAAATAGCCCTAGCCAATAACATTTGAAGTGTTTAAGATGTTGGATTCAAATTTATTCTTCGTTAATATATGTAATTATAGGTTTAATGTTTCCACTATGTAATTTAGATCACATCTACTATCCTTTGATTTTAAATTTCTCATAAATTATACTCCGATGAATTTAAAAATTTCATGTCTATGATCAAAACAAAAAAACTAAAATCATTGCTATAGATGGGAAAATAGTACCGGTCAAAGAATATTTTACTATTACCAATATGTTTTCTCTCTCTTTTTCAGTGTTTCTTCTCTGTTTATTTTAAAAAAAATTACATGATACTCGGTAAAAAAAAATTTGCACATTAATCATATGTACTATATGATGAGATATGCTTAAGGAATGCCAAATTGCATATCAACAATCTCACTACATATTAATGACTTACATGAAAAATTTTAACGAGTCATTTTAACTTACGATGCTGTACTAAAAATCTCTTATTAACACAAAATTCAAAGATGTTTTCATCCATCCTATCCAAGACAAAATGTCCAAGCACACCATTATCTAGCACCAAGTTCTCTTTACACAAGAACTCTTCACTTGACACTCTTTGGGGATCCAAGTTATATTCATGCACAAACACATGGGTCTTGGTGCTCTTAGCATAGGCCTTCTTGCTCCTTGCAAACACACCCGCGGTGAATATGGCCGACATCCGCCCTGGTGCCGTTGGCCAGTGGCCGCGGGGGCCATCGATGAGAACAACGTCCCAATCAATGTCGTAGAATTGATTGGGCAAATCATTGAGGCCCAATCTACACTCCGAGAAAAGCAAGTTTTGTACCGGCCTACAGTCGTTGTGTACTTGTTCTTTTACGGAGGATATTAGCTCTTTGTATTCACTTAGCTTTGTTGTGTATTGAACGTCATAGGCTTCAATCTCTGGATGTTTCTCCTCCATGTTAGCAGCATAGTACCTATAGGTAAGTAAGTACTAGTATTCAGTAATTCCTCCGTTCAATAATTTAAAATGCGTCAGTGTAAATGTATTCTTTAGAATCCTCTTTACAAATATTATGAAGAAACTATTTCATTTCAAATTTTTAGCCAATATATTTTCATGTTGATTCATACTACTATAGTTAAAAATTGTCCTAACTGATTGGGAAACTCAATTTGAGACAAGCAAAGGAAGTATATAAGCAATGAAACTATTTTCTGGAATGTGTGTTAGTTTTTATTGATTGTACTTATTTTTGTTCATCTCACTAATTTCTTTGTTGATTCTATTCATTCCACCATTGATTTTACTAACTTTGGATTACATAGACCATCCATGTTGAAAAGTGGTCATATAACCCTTGACATTTATATATTTTTTTTTTATGGAAAATTTGATGCCAATAATCCAACCTTTGGACAATCAAACAAAAATAATCCCACATTCAAAAATTGATAACAATAATCCCACATTTTCTTTCATCCCACAATAATGGGTTAAGTGATATTTTTATTAACTCCCAATTACGGAAATGATGGCGTGGTAAGGGTTTATTACTAATGTCATTGAATCGTTTATTTTTTAATTCCGATCACATCATCATTTCCGTAATTTGAAGTTAATGAAAATGCCACTTAACCCATTATTGTGGGACAAAGGTAAATGTGGGATTATTTTTATCAATTTTGGAATGTGGGATTATTTTTGTTGGATCGGCCAAAAGTTGGATTATTGGCATCAAATTTTCCTTTTTTTATTATATTTTTTTACTATTCAAGCCATTTTTACTAACATCAACAAATAGTATATTACTAACAAAAATCATATGAGGAGAAAGATTCTTAGCAATCAACATATAAAGGCAAATTAAAAACCATTCAATTCAAATACCTGTTTTCGTCAATAAAAACAGTTCTGCCATGATCATTGAGAGCCCGCCAGAGGAGCGTCTCATGCGTCAACCCAAAAATAAGCAAATTACACGGCTGAGGACACCGCCGTAGGACATCCATAATGGGCTTCATATCAGAGAGGCTCATCTTGTCAGTAGTGTTAGCATTGGAGGCATAATGTAGGAGCGTACTCATCACATGCTTCGACAAACGATCCCCGCCTTCAATGGCAGCTCCGGTGGTGGATGGGACGACGGAGTTGCGGGTGTAGAGGAGGGTGACAAGAATGAGGGTGAAGACGGAGACAAATGCCAAGAGCCATAACTTACTTGAGCTCCCCTGTTTTAGTATGTAAGGGTGTAAGAGAATTAGCTTTGTGGTGTTATTAGTGGTGGTGCTCTTCATTTCGTTGATGCTTAAAGGGTATAATTAAGGGTGATTGGGTGATGATTTGATGCAAATTTAGAGATTAAATAGTTGAGTGGTAGGAAGTTTGTCTAAGGGAATTTAGGTGGAGGTAAGAGTGAAATTGATAGTATAACGGAAAATAATTTTTGTTTATTGGTGGTAGGACTTGGTAGTAGTATGATAAAAGTCATTGTTATGTTAATAAATAGGCCACGAGAAAAATAATGGTGGTTTTGCTATAATATTTTGGAGCTAGCTAGTCATCGTCAATGTGGGAATTTGGTCGCTAAGCCTTAAAGCATGTTTTGTAAGTGTGGATTCATCCTCCGACCATGATTTGGTACGAAAAATTAAACCTAACCATCGTTTCTAATTTTTTTAATTTTGACAAAGGGCGAGTTGTTGAATGTAAAATTATTGTCAAATATCAAGGGTATGGCACTTAGATTATTATCGGGGTGGTGAACATCAATGATAATATGAAAATGAAATTCTCGTTTTTTTTATAAGAGTTCAGTGTTGTTTGGCCTAGTTTCTAATATTTTTAGTTTATTCTTTACAATTCTCTACTCTCCTTCCCCTTCTTCACTTTCTCCTCCTTCTAGTGTTTTCAAGAAGCTAAAATGGGTTAGAAATATAAGTTCTATTTTAAAGTTTCTATTTCTAGCCCTAGTTTGGCTCTTAGAAATACTTGAAGAACGAAGTGAAGAAGGAAAGTAGAGATTTGTGAAGGTAAAACTAAAAATGGTAGAAAATAGGCTAAATTGCACCTTATTTAATCATTCAAATTTCTATTTGGACATATTTAGAAATGTCGGTTCATAGTTTAATTATAAGTTATGTCTATAAATATTGTACGTTTGTACTTTACCCATTATTTTATAGTCACTTATTCATGCCTTGTAGTTCTTTCCATATACTTAATACTCATGCCAAGAAGTCTAAGTGTGTGTTTAGTTTGCCTGAAGATACTTAAATTGAATTGAATGAATAGTAATATGTGAGAGAAAAAGTGAATGACCTGAATAGAACGACTTGAACAAAACTGAACTCAATGACCTGAACAACTTGAAATGAGATTTGACATAAGCTTACTAATTAATGTCCAACGATCCCAAAGAGAAATGAGAGAAATTGGAAATTGACAACATCTTCACTTAAATATGCATATTAGGATGCGTTCATTTCAGTTGGAGCAATTTAAATCGAACTGACTTAATTTCAATATATAGAAAAAAAATTATATATTTAAATTACATTGAATATTCTTAACTGAGTTGAAGTAAATACATAATCAAAACTATAAAATGAACCCAATTTTAACATCACAACATATACAACTATGTGCACTTTGTTTAAAAGTAGCCTTATAGATTGCAAAAAGGAACATGTGGGATCTACATAATTCATAATTGTGAGTTCGATTTTGCATTGCCAAAATGAATACTATTACTATATGATGTCATGTCACGAGATAAATGAGCTTTGTTTATTATTAAGCACATAGCACTCCCTTTCTTTTGTGGTAGTACTACAACTACTAATGGAGGAATAATGAGGCAGTATGTATGTCAATGTCGTCAAATGGTTGAAAAGGCCTGAACCATCTAAAGAGGGAATTAAAGTTGTGACTTTGTGAAAAATGGAGTAACTATAGTCAAAAGTTAAAGGTAAGTATCCTTTTTCTTATCATGTTACCAATGGTTACTTGTCCAAAAGTGCAAGGGAATTAAGTATTAATTATGTAATACGAGGTTACTCAGTTTCAATGTGATAATTGTATAACTTAGCTAAGCAAGGTTGATGAGATTTGCTTTTTCTGAATGCTTTTTTTTAAAGTTTTTGTGATACTTTAGCAGTGTTAGCACTAAAACTCCTTTTCAAACAACATCGGTTAATTTTGCCATTTCATATAAACCTAAGGCATAAGCTTCTATATTCATATAGGTACATGATAAGGGTGATAAATAAGAAAATCAATAGTCGAGAAGTGAGAACTACTCCTAGCTTACATGTAGCAAAATATTACTCATACGATAACTAAAAAGATATGTTATGATGTTGGACTTGAGAAGGTATATCAACATAAAAAAAAACTTGTAATTCATTGTCATTTAACAAACTTTCCCTATATGTTGATTCCTAGTGGTGTATCAAACATAATACAACTCTTAAGGTCTAACAAGAACAATTATGTTGCAATGAATTGATGTTAAATTAGTGGTCTAGTGATGATTTCTAATGCACCTTTTTGTTACCTTTTCTATGAACACATTCTTATTATTATAATAGGTTTATAGATACACCATACTAAAAGCCAACTTGTGCCAATAATAAAATGAAATGATCTTAAAAAAAGTGCCCATTGATGTTTTTTCCTTAAACAAAAAGGGAAGAGCGACCACCTAAAGCTTAGACCGTTGGTATAGTTGAGCATTACCATACTAGCACCCCCCCTGTTTGATGTCCGATTTGAGCCATAACTGCTTCTTTGAAAGAGCCCATCATCCTAGTACACACAAGTGTAAGTAAGTAAGTTGAGGAAACTGTTTTAATAACCTTGTGTTTTCTAATCTGCTATTATGTTACCTATGCTATAAACACGTAATTATTGTCGTGATGGGTGTCTATAGTTGCACAATGCTAGAAGCCAACTAGTGCAAAAAAAAAAAAAAAAAAAATCAATCAATAGTAGAGTAACAAGGTTATCAAGGAACACGGAAGAACAAACTCGAATTCATGTCAAAAAGAAGAAAAAAGAAAAATACTGGAAGTGGCTCCTTTCAAATTCCAACACAGAGGAAGAAAAAAAGTGAGAAAGACACAAGTCCCCGTCTCAATCCACGTGACTCCTCTCTTCTCCTCTCCTCTCCTCTCCAGTCCCGTCCAAACCTGTTCTTAGTCCGTCCATCCCAGCCAGCTGCTCTCCACCTCCATTCTCCCTTTTGCCCCCATTTGGCATTTGCCAAACACCACCTCTAAAAGAAAAAGTCACCCCCCCATAACTCAAATTAGTCCCCC
>BSSO01007947.1:0-10544 GCA_030267885.1 Mesembryanthemum crystallinum | reverse complement strand
GGTCATTGCTAAGGCCTATCCTGGGTTGAGGTGTATTGTACTTGATCTACCACATGTGGTTAATGGGTTACAAGAAAAAGTTGGAGTACCAAACTTGGAGTATGTAGGAGGTGACATGTTTGAAGCAATTCCTTCTGCGAACGCTGTCTTGCTCAAGGTAAAATAATACTACTCCATTGTTTACAAATAATTTCAAATAATTTGTTTGTATGGAGCTCATTACTTCATCATTCATGCAGGACATAATATGCGAGATCTACAGTGTCATATAGGATATAATATACTCCCTCCGTCCTTGAATGAACTTTCCAGTTTCCTCTTTGAAATGTTCATAAATACACTTTCCACTCCTTTTTTTGGCCCTAAATTGTCACAAATGCTACAAAAATAACCTTAATTATATTTATTCCCACTTTAAACAAATGTGAACAGGAAAAGATAAAGAGGAATTTTGTCTCATCCTTATATGTGTGCATACAGCAACTGGAAATATTATTTAAGGACGGAGGGAGTACTTTTTTTTTTTTTTTTTTTTTTTTGTGGTCAGAAAAAGAGATCGAGCTAATCACAATACTTCACAAAAGAATTAGCATATGTTTTGCTCTATCAAAATGTACTATTACATTCTTTAAAAGGAAATACGTTTAAACATTAAACTCAATCCATGCATTTCCCTTCATACCTCCTTATGATGAGCTCGGAAAGAGAACAATCAATCTCGTACTCCCTCCATTTCAAATTCTTCTTTAAATAGAGGCATGACTCAGAGATTATTAAAAACTCATTTTTGATTATTTATTTTCTCTTGAAAATGTCTTTTGGTTAGTGCCTAGTGGGTTAAAAAGACGGCGGGGTCACCGAAGAAAAGATGAGGATGGGTAAGAGTGTAATTAATTTCATGGTTTTAGAACAATTTCAAGTGAATCAAACTTCCTTGTTCCATTATATTGATCACCAAATGCTGAAGCACCATCATGCTAGCTGTGGAGACATCATACTTAATTGGTTTAATTTAAATTTGGATTTGGATTTCAAAAAGGTCGTATTTGGGGTGGTTGTGATTTCAGTTTTTTTGAAAACTTGAAACCAGAATTTGGAAACCACTTTTTCTGGTTTCCAGTTTTCTGTTGTCAGTTTTGAAAATTGAGCAGAGAACTATAAGCACAATAAATTTCAGCCTTAAATTCAATTTTTATAAAGAGTTAAAATTTTTTCAAAACCAAAAACTGGCAATTGGCAACCACCCCGAACAGAGCCTAAACTTTTTAAGCACAACTTTAAACCCTGTTTGTAATAATACCGATTTAACAGCCCTTAATATCATATTATTACAGTGGATAATGCATAATTGGAATGACGAACAATGCATAAAGTTACTTAAACGATGCAAGGAGGCAATTCCAAGCAAAGATAGAGGAGGCAAGGTGATTATCATAGATACGGTGGTGGGAAACCAAAAGGATCTTGTGGAGCACCCTGATACCCAACTTCTAATGGACATGGAGATGATGTCACTTACTATTGGTGGAAAAGAAAGGACCGAAGATGAATGGAAGAAGCTCTTCATTAAAGCTGGTTTTAATGACTACAAGATGTATTCTGTACTTGGGTCAAGGTCTGTAATTGAGGTTTATCCTGCATGACAAGTTTTTCCAATCTCTAAACAATAATGATGTACTAGGATTTCCCTAATTCAGTTATATATGTTCAGTTATGTTTCATTTTAGTTGAAGACAATTTAGTTCTATTCAAGGCAATCCAGCCTATTCAACTCCGTTCGGGTAGCAAGGCAGCAGGTTCGTATCCAGTAGCAACAGGTCGCACCCGGATGGCTTGGCACGAGATGAAATTTGCGATTGCAGATTTTTTACGGGGTTTTAAGAAGGTTTCCGTTTTAAGAAGGTTTCCTAAACCATGCCAGTAAACTTTATATAACAGGGTAGGTCGGGTATGGCGATCGTCCACGGCCCAAGTAGGAAGGGGCCCAAAAAGATAATTAGAGTTAGTAATTTTTATCTATGTTAAAAAGAATAAATCTATTATCTTGTAAGTATTTATAAGAACTTGTAATTGGCTGAGTGGATAATGGTTAAAAGTATTAACTACTAGGTTTTTAGTAACTTATTTGTGATTAACAAATTTCATATATAAAAACAAAAAATAAAATAAAAATGCTGGGGCGCTTATGTATGTTTACTTCACCCTAGAGACCAGTAAAGGCCAGAAACGGCCCTGAGTCAAAGAGACCTAAACCTAGTTGATTAGCGTTGTGTAGTTGCCTATTTATATCATTAGCATCAAGTTACTTTATATATATGTGATTGATCTCTAAGAATTCTCAATAGAAATTCTATAAGGTTTAGAGTGATTGAGTGTGTTGTTCTTGGGCGTCCTAATTAATTCCCAAGATTAAGTGCCTTGTGAGATTATAAGTGAAACATCATCGTGTATGAGGTTGTAATCTCTTCAAATCTATAGTGGATTGTACTCTTCTTTTGTCCGTAATTTTTACCCAATTTGGGATTTTTATTTTACACATAAATCTTGTGTCCTTTGTTGTTTTGCCGTTATTTCAATTTTTCATATATTATGTTTTAATTCATTCGTTATATTGCCTTTAATCACCATCCTGAAATTGGGGGATCAAATTTTAAATAACAGATAAAAAAGAGGAACAGTTTTTTTTTTTTTGGGAAAAGATGCCCGCACAAATAGAACTCATAACCTCTTACAACAGTTTAAAAGCTTTACGACCCTGACATCTAACTGATTCAGCAATAAGATACTCCATCCGTCCCGCAATTAGTTTTCATAAATTGAGAGGAAACAAAATTTTAGGTGAGTGTTTTTAGACATATTTGTCCTTGTAGTAGATGTATATTTTTTAATTGTATTTGTGAGTTAGTGGAGAGAATAAAATAATAGAAAGAGAAATCGAGAGTGATTGGAGAGAGAGTGTCTATTTTTTATTGTATTTGTGAGTTAGTGCAGGGGTGTTATAGGAAAGTTATGTGAGTTTATTGATTTTGAAAGCTAATTTTGGGACAAAAAAATATGGTGTTTTTAAAAGCTAATTGTGAGACAGACATCACAAATAATATCATTACAATATATACATAAAGAATTTCAGATAGGTTTCGTGCAGGAGATCCGATCCACTGATCCCTCTAGTTCCAGCCATGGCCAAAATATGGAGCCATATACGATATACCAATATCATTGAGCAGGTAAAGGAGATCAAAAGCCTATGATAGGTTGGAATGGAACTTTATAAGATATTGCCTAAAGTCTTGCTATTTTGATGAGAATGCCATCAATCTTATCATGAGTTGTATTTGCTCTGTGTCAAATGTTGTGATTGTGAATGGGCAGTTAACTGAGTCTTTCCTACCATCTAGAGGGATCAGACAAGGGGATCCCCTATCCCCTTACATTTTCATTCTTTGCATGGAACATCTCTCTAGGATCATACATGAAGCTTGTGAAGAGGGTAAATGGGTTCCATTTACAGTTAGGAGGAAGAAATTGCCTGTCTCACATCTCATGTTTGCTGATGACTTGATCATTTTTGGGGAGGCTGAAGAGGGGAATATTGACAATATTATGAATGTGCTCGATTTGTTCTGTAAGGCCTCTGGTATGAACGTTAATTGCTCTAAGAGCAAGATGATCCTCTCCCATAATACTCCACCTCCCATTGCTACTATGGTAGAAGAAAAACTTGATATTCAGGTTTGTGAGGACCTGGGTACATATCTGGGGTTCCCCCTCAAGGCTAAGAGGCCTAAACATAGTGACCTCAAATTCATTGTTGACAAAATGAAGGCCAAATTAGCTAATTGGCAAACTTCTTGCCTTTCTAAGGCTGGTAGGTTGTGTCTAGCTAAAGCCACACTTGGATCCATTCCAAATTATTACCTCCAATGCCTTGACCCTCCTGTGAAAACCCTTGAGGATATGGATAGGGTGATGTGTAAGTTCTTATGGGGGGACACTGAAGAACACAAAAAAATCCACCTAGTCAATAAGCAAACTGTCTTCAAACCTGTCACCATAGGAGGTTTGGGGCTTAAGGATTGCCAGTCTGTGAACACAGTGCTGAAATCCAAGCTATGTTGTAACATGATCACAAAGGAGGAGAACCTCGCTGTACAGGTTCTGAAAGCTAAGTATGTGCACAATAGAAGGGCCACTGTCAGTTTTAATGCTGGGTCTCAAACCTGGCATGGCATGGGGAAAGGGTGGAACCTCTTTTTTGATAATTCTCAATGGATCATAGGGTCGGGTGATAAGATTTCTCTGTGGTATGACAACTGGATAGGTAAGGGCCCTCTGAGACACCTCATTGCTGGCCCTCTCCTTGCTCATGAGTCTAGCCTCACTGTCAATCACATTATTGTTGACGATCAGTGGTGCCTGCAGCTTCTGTCCTTCCATCTACCTATAGAACTAGTTGACTGCATACTTCAGATACCACTCTCTTCTCAAGGGGCCAGTGATTTTCCCATGTGCTTATTCACCCATAAGGGTAAATTTAACAACCATGAGGCCTACACTAAGTTCATTTCCTCCAAGGTTGACAATGATGAAGATTTAAAATGGATATGGAAATGTAAATGCACACCTAACATTTAATTCTTTGTTTGGTTGGCTTGGTGGGATATAATCTCACACAAAAAAACTCTTTTTAATAGACACATTGTTCCTGACAGCCACTGTCAGTTTTGTTCCATTTTTGAAGAAGATACTTTACATGTGTTGAGAGATTGTAAGGCTGCTAAGGAGATTTGGAACACTTTTCCACTACCTGACACTTTCTTTGTATTAGATAGGAAGGCTTGGCTCAAGGAAAATCTTCAATCTCAAGTGGAAAATAGCCTTTACCATGGTCCATTCTGTTTCCACTCACTCTTTGGCATATATGGCTAAGGAGAAACAAATTCCAGTTTGAAAACATACTTATACCAGCTCAAAGTTGGGTTAAGTTAATTTGGTGCAGATCATGGGAATATCACTCATGGCACAACCCCCTCAAACCACTTTCCACCCCTCCCGCTACTGTCCAAGTGGGCTGGACCAGACCTCCCCAAGGTTGGGTCAAGCTAAACATAGATGCTGCAATTTCTACCTTGTCCAATTGTGCAGGGCTTGCTGGTGTGCTAAGGGATGACAGAGGAAGATGGCTGGAAGGCTTTCAGCAAGGAAGCAAAGCAAGTGATGCTACAATGGCTGAATTGTTGAGTATTAGAGAAGGGCTCAACAAAGCAATATTGCAACAATGGACAAAGATGATCATCAGCTCAGATTGTGCACAAGCTGTGGATATGATTCAACAAAATAATTACACAAACCCAGCTTATGCTACCATTATTTTCGATTGCAGGCAATTATGGGAGTAGCTTAGAGAGGTGAAGATTGAACATCATGTGCGAGAAACGAACAAAATTGCAGATCTTTTGGCAAAAGATTTTCTGGGTGACTGGTTTATGTATGGCAATGTAATTAAACTTACTTACCCACCTGACTTTTGTAAAAAACAGTATGAGGAGGACCTCATAGGCACCACTTACCCCAGGTCTTGTAATGTCTCTGTGATTTGAATGGGATGACATCTTCTTTCTGACCAAGAAAAAAAAAAAAGGAGATCAAAAGCCCTAAACTTGTTCAAGAACAAACGCAGGGTGGACCAGTTTGATTTTTTTTCTTTTTTTGACAAAGGATCTGTTTGATGTTAAAGTCCTAAACCATTTTTTTTTATGGAACATGTTCACTTTATCTCTATGTATAGATTGAAGTTCATGTACAAACTACTATTAGGTGCGAATTGTGTGAACTTAAAATTTAGGCCATCCAATTCAAAAAGTTAAGGGCTAAGGGTTTAGCCCATACAAGTAATGAATATGCATGTTATGAGAGATAAATTTTAGAAAAAATAATATGCATGTTATTATGGGTGATAAATCTACATAATCCATAAAAGTGATGAATTTGCATGTATGTTATGAGTGAAGGGTATGTATGCTATGAGGATGAATATGCACTCTATGAGTGAGTGATAAATTTAGTAGTTTATATGATTTGCACTGAAACTTGACTCTATATATAGAGGGATAAATATTAGGATTCCTCAAGAAAACAGTAGAAAATGTATTCACACTTGTTGAGGAACCTTGACTTCCGAAAGTACCCATTTATCTGAGCCTGAAATCTGAATCTATATAAAAGTCAAATAGCCCGAACTCAAGGACCCCAATCAAAGAAAAAACCTAAACCAAAAAAAAAAAAAAAAGCACTCAGAAGTACAAAATAAGCCACATAAGTACATAACCAAAAAAAAACCAAATGAAAAAAAGAAAGAAAAAGAGAAGAATCCAAGGCAAAGCGCACAAAGAGGAGAAGCACCCCCAAAAATAGAGCAAATCAACAAAATAAGGGCAGTATGATAGGATACATACGACGCCCGAATTATCAGATGAGTATTTTTATTGATCCCATTCGCTACTTGGATATTAAAAAAAAAAATGATGCCACATTTTATATGGTATGGTCCATGGGTGCATATATTAGTCCAAAATTGGCCAGTGTTGCTAAAAATAATGAATAATAAATTTAGGGAAATTGCAATTGATACCCTCGTAATTAAGACAATTCTAATTATTATCCAATGTTTTTAGAAATCTAGATGGTGATCTCTATGATTTTTTATCTTTTCTACTTGATGATCATTATGTAAGAAAGTTGCTAATTATAGGTGTTAGATTTATTAATTTTACACATATTCTCTTTATCCATTTCACTAGTACTTCCTCTCAATCATTTTTGAAACTTTGAGGTGCAAAATTGAAGGCCCAAAATTGAAACTTGAAGGCCTAATAAAGTCTAAGGAACAATATTATTAAAGCTTGAAAGTGAGAAATAAGGGACTGATAAGTTGAGAGTAACTTGGAAATGTGTGGTAAAATCAAGATAAGATGCCACATCTATAGATTAACGACTCAATCAGCAGTTGTCTAAGAATTAAGGTCACCAAGTACCAAACGTGAATAACACAAGGGCGTCATTTGGATTTTGCAAAACAATTGGGCACCAATTGAAACGTCTTAACCACGATGGTACTAATTGGATTTTCCCCAAACTTTATTTTCTCGAATTGCTTTTAGGGAAATTCTACTTGATATCCCTGTACTTTTGACTTTTACAATTTCTATCCAAATTTTTTTTGCTAATGTAGATGCTGCCCCTGTGGTTTTGAAAAACTAAACTCCGTGCGTAAAATATTGATTTTTGGTCAAGTTTTTAAGTTAATTGGTGACGTGAAGCTAGTTTATGAGTTAAAAAGGTTTTGGAATGTTATGGGACCTATTATGTGATGAAATTACCCTTATTTTGAATTTTTTCGTACATTTTTCTTTCATCCTTCCTCTTTGTGATGGTTTTGGGAATTTTTGTGTGTACCAGGATTTTTTGATGTTTGGGAAGTAGGTATAACTCCACATCACCAATCAATGAAAATATTTAACAGAAAACCTATATTTTGGTTACGGAATTTAGTTTTTCAAAACCATTAGGGCACCATCTGTATTAGCAAAAAAGTTTTGAGTATCAATTGAAAAAGCCAAAAATATAAGGGTATTAAGTGGAATTTCTCTTTTTTTGTTATTGAAATTGTTTGTCCTTATTTTCGCAATTGTTTAATTTGATCCGGTTTAAGATCTGGGTCAGCCGGGTCCTCAACTCATGAGTCGCAGGCTCGGGAACTTGGCTAGGATTATGGGTTCGATATATATGACGATCTGGATAACTACTTGATGGCTTATCAGTTCAACTCTAAGAATATGTTGGGGGTGGGTGGTAGCGGGTTTTGGCACCCGAGCTCTGTACCGGATTGCTTCCAGAGATTGATTCAATGCTATTGCCGAAGCTCTTGGTGGCATTGTCATTGGTGTTGTGGTTTCTGGAAATAGATGTTCAAAAGATATGTGAGCCAATCTGATTTTGGTGAATTTGATACTTTAGATTGAATATTGATACACTATGAGATGTCATTAATTAGGGAAAATTTTACAATGGCCACCGCTTAGTGGTGGCCATTGAAACTTTTAATATACACCGTTAGATTTAAGTGAACTAATCTTATACGTTCATTTTATCTTATCAATTATAAGTTTGGTTGAAACCAAAAACACTTTGGGTCCAACCATTTAGCGGTGGTCATAGAAGAATTACCCCATTAATTAGTAGTATCAATTGTATCTAAAAATATATAATTTCTGACTTGTTGCACTTTAGTAGGGTGTTAAAATTAAATTTGATTAAGAATTTAAAGATATGGATTCTGACTTTGGTTCTATTAATCGTGTGCTACATTCTTTGAAATCTATATATTGTTGTTATGTTTACCTTGTTTTGGGTATATTTTGTGCAATCTGAAATTTCTCTCTGTGCATAATGTCACTTGTTCTCAGGTAAGTGGAGGTGGGTAGAAGAAAAATGGTTCTCAATGATGGAGCAGGGCCATTGATAGAGTTGGGTGGGCTGAGCCTCCGAATGAAATAAAAGAGGAAGGGAAGACAAAAAAATAAATTAGAGAGAATAAGAAATGAGTAAAAATCAAATATAACAATTAACAAAATAAGGAAAAAAATATCAACAAAAAAAAGAGAGAGAGAAAAAATGATTTCGTTTATTATATTTTTAAAAGCTGCGGCCAATTTTTTGGGCCAATATGCGTTGATGGACCATCTAAAATACTTAAAATGACATCAGATTTTTTTTTTTTTCTTCCAAATGGCAAAGGGGGCCATCAAAAAAGAGAAAATGACTGAAAATAACTACTGTAATTAATAAACAAATTGGAAAGGGAATAAAAATATGGGTGGTTGAAATCGTTGATTTAAAGGATCAATCAAGAAAAGGAAATCTCATGCAACTTGAAGGATATGTTTCCTCATGGATAGGGATGTCAATGGGTCGAATATGGATCCGGTGGAGGCATATCCATATCCATATCCATTTATTTTACCATCATGAATATTCATATCCATATCCATTTACCCAATCATCCATATTCGACCCGCTGGATTTCCATATCTATATCCGACCCGCCCTTCATCCATTTAATGTCATCCATATCTACCAATATCGGGTCGTGTGGATTGGATATCCAATAGATGCGAGTGGGACTGACATCCCTACTCATGGAAAACAAAAGTTAATTTTGCATTCGCAAAAACGTGTGCGTGTTGTATACACCACCCCCGACAGAAACAAGTATAATATGTACATATATGCAATTATTATTCATAGTCGGTTTTATGTTAGGCCAAATCCAAGTAATTAGGGGATCAGATATATAATTGAACCGCGATTGATCAAATTTGTATTTTTAGTTAGACATTTACGACAATATGGTATTTTTACTGATGCCGGCGACTATAGGGTATATTAAATGAGATGTTTATTTAGACCCAACAATTAAGAATTTGGGTGAATCTCCAATGTGATTCATTAATTTATTATTTTAACTATTTTTTTAACCATTTTCTTCCACTTTGTTTTGTTTTCCTTTCTTTCTTTCCTTTTCTCGATCGTATTTCTTTTTTCGTTTTTACCTTTCTCTCTCCTCTAATCAACCACCATGAAAATGGGCATTTGAACTCCAAAAACCTTCACTTTCTCTCCTCAATTCCACAACAATGACGTTCTTTCTTTCCTTGACCTCTCACACTTGAAAATGGCATTAGAGTTCAACCCTAAAAACTTCAGATTCTCTCTCCTAAATTCCACAATAATGGCGTTCTCTCTCCACTAGATCTCTCACACCATTTAAATAGGCATTTGAGCTCAACCCTAAAAACCTTCACTTTCTCTCTCCTCAATTACACAACAATGGTGTTCTCTCTCCATGGGTCGGAATTGAAATAAAAAGGGAACAAAATAAAAGAAAATGAGGAAAATAAAAGAAAAAGGGAGAAAAAGTGGAAAAAAAAAAAAGCAATTAAAATAGGAAAATTTGATGCTAATATTACCAAGTTTGTCCGGTAAAACAATATTATTCCCAAATTGAAATTATACAAAAATATTCCAACTTTTGCACTTTTTGTCACAAAAATGTGCAGTTTGCTAACGCCGTTAACTTTTGTTAACGGTTCGCTGACGTGGAACTCCTAAAATGTAATTAAGTCTTTAATAATACTCTTGCACAACCGTCTAACTGTTAGATAACCCAATTGAGGGGCTATTTTTGCAATTTAGGGATTATTTTAGCAACTCAAGGGTGACATTTTTACAATTTAGGTCAATTTTATGAAACATAGCCCGTCGTTTAACAGTTAGATGATTGCGCAAGAGTGTTAATCAAGTCTTAATTATATTTTATGAGTGCCATGTCAGCAAATCGTTAACAGAGGTTAACAGCGTTAACAAATTGCACATTTTTGTGACAAAAGTGTAAAATTTGGAATATTTTTGTACTCCCTTCGTCCCGAAATTAGCTTTCAAAAACTAGGAGGGAACAAGATTTTAGGTGAGTCTTTTTAGACAAA
>BSSO01007946.1:0-10548 GCA_030267885.1 Mesembryanthemum crystallinum | reverse complement strand
TTGTCCCACAATAATGGGCTAAATGACATCTTCGTTAACTCCAATTTATGGAAATGATGATGTGGTAAGGTTTACAAAGTAAACGGTTTAATGACATTAGTAACAAATCCATACCACGTTATCATTTCAGTAATTAATAGTTACCGAAGATGTCACTTAGCACATTATTGTGGGACAAAGGTAATTGTGGGATTATTTTTGTCAATTTATGAATGTGGATTATATTTGATGGCTGAGATTCTTGACACTCTTGTTTAATACAAGTTGTGAAACACCTTGGCTTACTAGATTACCCATTTCCTTCTTACTCCCTCTTAAATATTGATGGCTGAGATTCTTGACACTCTTGTTTAATACAAGTTGTGAAATCCCACTGAAGTGTGGGTCGTCGTTTTACATGTAACTGTTAGAATATAGAATTGGGGAGAATTTCCGTGACTGATTCTCATTAAACAAACGATATATATATAGACATTACAAGAGGAGCCCTACGTGGGCTGGGCCTATACTATATACAGACTCATAATAAATAATTACAGACTAACCATAAATACAATAGAATTACATAGTCTATCACACACCCTCAGTTGGAGCGGGAGAAGGTCAGACGCTCAGGCTGGACCAAAAATCATCAAAAAGGGAGAAATGGAGCCCCTTCGTGAAGATGTTGGCGTACTGAGAAGATGACGGAACATGAAGCACACGAACATGGCCAAGAGCGACCTTCTCTTGTACAAAGTGGATGTCGATTTCAATATGCTTTGTACGCTGATGCTGGACAGGGTTAGTCGAAAGATACACCGCACTAACATTGTCACAGTAGACCATGGTGGCTTTGGATAAGGGACAGTGCAACTCAAGTAGAAGGTTGTGTAGCTAGTAGGTTTCGGTAACAGCATTCGCGACAGCCTGGTACTCTGCCTCTGCACTCGAGCAGGTGGGCTGGCTTTTCGATGACCACGAGACTAAGTTGTCGCCAAGAGACACACAATAGCTCGATGTGGAGCGTCGGGAGTCCGGGTATCCACCCCAATCGGCGTTGAAGTGGGCAGTAAGAGACGTAGTAGAGGAGGGATATAGCTGCAGGCCATGATCCAATGTACCCCGGATGTAACGCAGAATGTGTTTGAGGGCCAAAAAGTGAGGCCGGGTGAAGGTGAGGTACTGAAGCGCGCCGGCAAGATTCTTGTAAAGAGTAGGATCATCAACTGGGAGACCTGTCGGACCAAGCTTGGACTTGGTGTCAACAGGAGTGGTGCATGGCTTGCACTGGGCCATGGCAGCACGATCAAGGACCTCAAGGGCATACTTCCGCTAGGAGAGGAACAAACTTGTGGAGTCCCGGATGACAGAGATCCCGAGGAAGTAGTGCAAAGGACCAAGGTCAGACATGGCAAACTCCGAGCTAAGGGACTCAATGATGCGGCGGATGAGAGCATCGGAGGAGGCCGTCAGGACAATGTCATCCACGTAAAGGAGTATGCGGTGTCATTGCCGTGACGGTAAAAGAACAGAGAAGAGTCGGATGTGCTATAACGGAACCCAATCTGACTAGCAAAATCAGCAAACCGTTGGTACCACGCCTTGGGGGCCTGCTTGACGCCATAGAGGGAGCGCCAGAGACGACACACATAGTCCGGGTGATCGGGGTCAGCGAAGTCGGGAGGCTGGTGCATGTAGACGGTTGCATCCAGGTTGCCATGAAGAAAGACATTTTTCACGTCAAGCTGATGAGTGGGCCACGACCGGGACATGGCAAGGCTGAGAACCGTTCGAATCGTGGCCGGCTTGACCACCGGACTAAAAGTCTCGTCGCAATCGATCCCGGGTCGCTGACTCTTCCCGTTGGCCACCAATCGCGCCTTAGGGTGCTCAAGACTCCCGTCACTGTTAAATTTGTTTTTGAAGAGCCACATAGATCGGACGACATTAACCCCGGGAGGCCGGGGTTCATGTACCCAGGTTCCATTTTTTATAAGAGCATCAAACTCAGACTGCATGGCAGCCTTCCAAAGAGGGTCCCGCAAAGCCTAGACATGTGAACATGGTACAGGTAGTGGTGGAGTGGAGACATGGAGGTTGAGACGGGTGACGGGTTTGGTGATGCCGTGTTCTCTACGAGTGACCACACGGTTGGGAGGTGGGGGACAGGGCACGGCTGGGGGGTGGGCTCTTGTGTGGGATGAGAGCATGAAGGGGAAGTGAGGGAGGCACCGAGAGAGAGGGATGTGGGTGGCATTGGCGGGGAGGTGTCGTGAGGGCAGGACGAGGCATGGGAAGAAGGGGACGAGGCCGAGTTTGCGGGTGAAGGAGAGGGAGGCTGCGAGGGGAACCCCGGTGGGTGGGAGGGCAGAGGGTGGTCAGCGTTGTCATGCGGGGAGAGAAGGAGGGAGGGAAGAAAGGGGGAGTCTCTAGTGTCGAGGAACTCATAAGTTTGGGTCGGGGCCGGAGTTGGGGGATGGAAAGGGAAGGAAGACTCATCAAATACCACATGGCGCGGGAGATAAGAATTTTACGGGAGGCAAGGTCAAGGATGCGATACCCACGATGTTGTGCGGGATACTCGAGAAACACACACGGGGTGGACCTAGGTGCGAGTTTGTGCGGAGCGGTGGAGGAGAGATTTGGGTAGCAAAGGCACCCAAAGACCCGAAGATGAGAGTAATCAACGGGTTTCCCAAACAGTTTAGTGCATGAAATTTCATTATGGATGGTAGAAGAGGGCAAGAGGTTAAGAAGGTGTGCGGCCATATGAAGGGCCTCTACCCAATAGGTTTCGAGTAGTTGGGCTTGAATTAGGAGAGTTCGGACAACATTATTTATGGTGCGGATCATTCTCTCAGATTTCCCATTTTGTTGAGAGGTGCAGGGGCAAGGGAACCGGAAAACTATGCCATTTGAGTCAAATAAATTAGTGAGTGGTTTGTTATGAAATTCACGCCCATGGTCACATTGGAAAGCCTTAATTTCACACTCAAATTGGTGACGAATAAAAGCACGGAAATGTAAGAATTTCTAAAAAACGTCACTCTTACGACGAAGAGGGTACACCCAAAGAAACTGTGAAAAATGATCAAGAAATATGACATAATAATTAATACCACCAACACAAGGGATATGAGATGTCCAAATGTCTGAATGAACAATATTGAAAGGTTTCTCAACAATAGTAGATGACTCAAAAAACGGCAAACGAGTGTGTTTTTCTAATTGACACACATGACAAAGAGATAAATGTTTGTCCTTATGACAACTTATCAAACCACTAGAAATAAGAGTCCTAAGAGTAGAGTCGCCCGGATGGCCTAACCATTGATGCCAGATGGACGAGGTGGTTGAGAGGAGAACTGTTGGAGAGGAGTGTTGAGCATCGGGGGAGACGGAGTAGAGAGGTCCAGGGCTGTCACTGCAAAGGAGAAGAGCCTTTGTCTCTAGGTCCTTCACAGAAAAACCAAACGGGTCAAATTCGATAGAATAACTGTTATCGGTAGTGAATTGACACACAGATATAAGGTTTTTGACAATTTAGGGGCGATTAGGACATTATTGAGGGATAGGGGTCGGGATGTGGTGGGTATGTGGGTGTTACCCAAGCAAGTTACATGAATTGCGGAACCGTCACCAACAGTTACATATTTGATGCTCGAACCAAAAATAGAAGAGAGACTACCTGAGTGGGCATTCAAGTGAGAGGTGGCCCCGGTATCCATGACCTATCCGGATGCGCCAGGGTCAGCAAGCGACATAGTAGCGAAGGCTGCCGGGTGAGAAGTGGTGGGCTCGGGAGGAGCGGTTGCCGCGGGGTTAAACCAGGTCCACAGTGGAGATATCGAGGCCTGATCAGACCCACCGGCTGCTGTAGGGGCGGCGACCAGGTGTGCCGCGGGTGGGGCAAGGCCCAACACCCTCAGCCTAGGCACGGGTGTGGTCCTAGCGGCGGTGGCAGCACGCGGCTGGGACCAGGAGCGGCGAAAACATGTATGGCCACGGCTGGTACAAGGTCAGTCCAGCTCCTAGTAGCGCGGCGTGCAGTGTAGGAGCGGGGGCAGCATGAGGTGACGATCCAGAAGCAGCGGAGCCGGAGCCGGCACCATTGCGCTGCCGTTGCCCTTACCGTTGTTGCGACCCTTGTTGTTGCGACCTCGGTTGTTAGTGGAGGTGTTACGGTTAGTGGTGTCAGGGGCCGGGTTAGGCTGATAGGTGACGGGTTGAGGGGATGGAGGTGGGGCCGATGGGAGGGCAGTGGGGTATGTGGGCACAGGAGGAAGAACAAGATAAGCTGAGGGAGAGGGGTAATATGAATGGGCCATGGTGTAGGGGGATGAGTTGGTGTAGAGAATGGTCGGTGAAAAGGTGTGGTCGACATGAGAGGGGACAATCTAGGCCGGTTTAGACAGACGTTGCTCTTCAAGGAGGAGCATAGATCGGGCTTGAAGGAAGGTTGGGAAAGGGTTTTGGTGTTTGATGACGTTGTGTATTTGTCAAATTTAGGGCCAAAGCCATTTAACCTGTACATCACCAAATTCTTTTCGGCTACCAGGATGTCAACTTTGGAGAGGAGATCAGATAGGCTTTTGAGTTTGTGACAGTAATCATGGATAGTCATATCCCCGAGAGTAAGGTTGCGTAGTTCTTCATCCAATTGGAGAGCACGGGCCTCTTTGTTATCCTGAAAGAGTTCTTCGAGAGCAACCCAAATTTCACGAGCGGTGCTCTTGGGTTTGCGAACCATTTGGATGAGGGAACTCTGGACTGTGCCAAACATCCAAGTCTTAATGATGGCATCAACACGCTTCCACTCGGTATCGTTATCATCCTTTTTCACCGTGGTTCCGTCAAGATGGCCATCGACATCAAAGCCAATACAATGATTTTCAAAGTAGTCACGCCAATCATCGTAATTGAGGGAAGCAAGATCCAAGGTCACGGGGATGTGAGCCTTATTGTTGGCTAGATCAAGGAGTTTGTCGATGGAGGGAGCCATGGCACACAAAGCACTATTCACCCTTTTTTTTTTTTTTTTGAAGTGCTTGTGTTAAAGGATGGAAGAGAAAACAAAGAAAAAAGGTGTGAAGTAGGGAATATAGAGGAATTTTGTGGCGGAAGTATAAAAGGCTGAGATTTTAATTAAGGGAAAAAGGAGAGAATAGAGGGAGGTTGGAGTGATTTTTGAGATGAGGAGATTCTGATGGTATGAGTTAAGGAATGAGTGGGGTCCACGTTTGACTAGTCCAAGGTGGTGAAAAGGAAAGGAATAAATAGTAGAGGAAGGTGGGATTTGTTAGTTTAATTTGACCGGGTAAAGAAGGGGTAGAAAATTAGGAGAATATTTTATTGGAAAATTTTAAGGAAAGTGGGTTATTATGGGAGAGAGAATTAGGGAGCAAGGAGATAGTGTTGGAGGAGATTAAGGAAAGGGAATAAAGGTTGAGTAAAAGGGAAGACGTGGCTCGATCAAGTGGGTAAGGGGAGGTCGATAGGTGACCAAAGGTAGGAAAGAAGGTAGGGAGAAGCTCGGGTTGTACAGCGGAAGTCAACACGAGGCGGGTCCGTAACACGGTCCGAACAGCGGCACCAATAGTTGGCAGAGCAGCGATGGCGGCAACGCGAGGTGGTTGCGGGTTCGCGGCAGAGAGGCTGTTTTGAGAAGGGTTTACAGGAGTAGCGAGGGTCACTCTAATACCACGTTAGAATATAGAATTGGGGAGAATTTCTGTGACTAATTCTCATTAAACAAATGATATATATAGACAATACAAGGGAGCCCTAAGTGGGTTGGGCCTATACTATATACATTAAGTGGGTTGGGCCTATACTATATACATACTCATAATAAATAATTACAGACTAACCATAAATTCAATAGAATTACATAGTCTATCAGTAAGAACCCAGTTTTTATAGAAAATAAATAAGTAAAATCGAGCCAAAAATCCGGCAGAGTTTCATTTGTGAATCCAATAAACCATCCAATAAGACTTCTACAGAAACCTGTTTCCAAATCAATAATAAATCCAACAACAATCCCAATATTACCAAGGCGTTACCACCACACACGACTCACAAGGAGTGCCAAGCTAAACCATTACGACAATACAACCCATCAAGTCTATGTGGTTTATTTACTAACAAGTTGTTTTTGGAATAAAAGAATAATTAACTTATAACTTAATATAATCAACATCTTATGAGCGACTCGGCTCAAGTGTTAGCGGAAACGAACGATATCCTCACATCAAGCCCACCTGTATAAGTAATCTGCTCACCGTTGAGAATAAGTCAACAACGGGTCATCACAGGCCCACCATAAAAGAGAAAGTGGGCGGGACCACACAAGAACACAAAAGTAACAATGTCAGCAAAAGCTGGTAACCAACACTTTAACGAGTAACAGGATAATTATATATAATAATAATCAAGCACTATGAGTGAAATGGGAGATTGTCAGTAGAGATCTAATACTATAATATCACTTAGATCTTTATTTGATCTTCATCCGGATAGGTACTCAACTATAGACTGGCCAAAACTCTTAAACAGACACAAGTATAAACAAACTTGAGACTCAAACTCATAGTACGAATCTACAAAGTCAATCGACAACCCCTAGTCTTGGCTAGGTGGCAGAGTAAACCAATGAATCTAACTACATTCATAACCCAACGTTTCGGTGCCGTAACCAAAACTCAACAACGATAGCCAATCCAGACTTGCATACAATGGAGTCCACAGAGGAACATCACCATACACTTCTATTTACTTGTCAATATAAGATAATTTGTCATCCATCTACATGTGGAGAACAAGGTAACTGAATACTTACAAGTCTCAAACTAAAACACATACATACCAGCTCACATTTAAATCTCACATCAAGAATATCACTCATTCTGGGTTGAAATGACAAGTATAGAAGATTGATTCCCAAACGAATACACAAATATACTCGGTGCTCGTTCTTATAAGGCAACCACCACGAATGTCATTCACTACAAATTCATGGAGTAAACCCAAGGAAGATATAATGGATGTGTTTTCACATTAACAGTAAATAGTTAGATATAAACCAATTTGAAGCCAATGTAGTTCCACCAAAAAGCTATCAAAACTTGCTAACTCAACCTCAATGCAATTTCACTCCGTTTTGGGTCAAACAATATATAGCCATTTATGGGTATGGGTTTCCTAAAATAACATGTACTCTAGTCATAATTTAGCATTTACTTTGACAAACAAACTTTTAAGAGACAATATAAGTTTTTCACCTCAATAGCTATTCAACCGACATGGTTTCAACTTTCAACCAAGGTTCCTATATACGAGGTTAAACCAAATAAGACCCTTTGATCGAGTTATCATCCTAGCTCATCTCAACCTGAGTGAACATATCGCGAGTACTACCTTTCCTATATCCGCTCGGACATATCGCGAAGTATCAATTGAATCTGCATTAACAAGGAAGTAAGCTTACGCTTAATCACTTAAATGTACAAGGAGAAACTGCCTCTTAAGAAAGGTACAAGGGGAAAAAAAAAACATATTATACTCCTATTTTCATAAGATGGATGCAATTTTGGGGGGAAAAAAAGTTTCATCAGAAAAGGTTTGGCCGTCACCCGTCCAGCAGCGGCGGCGCTGCTTGCTGGCTGCAGCAGCAGTAACAACATTAGCATCAACAACACCAAAAACCAGTATCCCCTTCCTCCATCAGAAACAAACACCATGTTCTCTTCCATAAAAAACAAACTCCAGTTCTAGCAAACCAACAGATATGAACAGCAACAAAATCCAAGGAAAGAATAACATAGCAAAAAAATTATTATTTCATAAGAAACTAACCGTTGGTATTGGATTGTTGCCCCATGACCATGTTCATCAACATATTTACTTTTACTTCCAAGGTTTTTGTCTTTTTCGCATGTGTATCACGCTCCTTCGATTGTTTTGTTTCATTTTATTTAATCTACGCTTTAGATCGTTGTTTTCTTCATACCATGCCCAAAACAAACCACATGATCACGATCTTGCTCTCCAAAACACTTTTCTACAATCTCAAATTGTGTGAAAGATGGATTATCTCTTTCTACAATCTACATCCACAATCTCTTCCAACAATATTATAAAATAGTTAAAAAAATTAATACGTACATACATGATAACCAAGAAAGGTAAATGTTTGCAATTACAAGAAAGCTTACATATTTTTCATTTGCTTCTCCTTCCAAAGTTTCACCCTTCTTTGCTCTAGTCCTCTTGAAAATCTCAGATATCTTAGGTTGTTTTTCATCCTTTCCTCCCTTCATTTACAACAAAAAGAAGTCAAACACAATGAGGAATTTATTATTCAAGTTAGACCCCAAAAATAAATATTGTAACATTAATTTGTAAATCCCACCAATTCATCCCAAATAACTTGTCGAAATGGCTTGCTACCAGTACGATGCAGCATAGTCAAATGGCCTCTATTCGCGGAGTTTCTATCACCTACTTTCTACAAGGACATAACACGGCGCATGTGATTAATACAATAAAGCATCATATGTAAGAGTATTTGTAGTAAATATCGACCAATAACTTCTTACTCAAATCATAATGTAAATGTCTTACCACAACATTTTCATCTCGGTAATACTCGATCACAAGCCACTCCCAATCCTCTTTTGTCAAATGGTTGGGCACTTCTTTGAGCGCTTTTACAACGAGTTTTGATAATTTACAACGGGGTTTTTGCTCCGTTGTAGATATTATACGCCGGCTACAACCATTCGACAATTCTCGTTGTACAAAATAGTCTTTTACAACGAGATGCGCGCAAGGTTGTAAAATAGTGGTTGTAAATAAAGCATTTTCTTGTAGTGATCACTCATCCCATGGCTACATAAGAACGGGAATCATACACCCCAAGGCCAAATAAGAAGGGGAATCACTCATCTCAGGGCTATAGGTATCCCCTTATGCCAGCACATAGCTCTTTTTACTCCTGGAGGGTACCAAGAAGTCTTACCTCATTTAGCTCATTAACATATTCATTTTGAGGTGTGATTAACTTAGTATTGTACCTCAATTCAAATTCTTTCATGTTCAACCAATCAGTATCACATACTCTCTGCAAGTTGTATCAACAAATATTGTTTGCTTGACATAATTAATTACTTGTCACTCACTCGTGACAATAATATAGCATCACAATAGACCCTCACTGGTCTACTTTGATTAGGAATTTGTATACTAATTCTTTTTGAGTATAAGCCTCTCAACTTGTAAAGAACAAGCTTAAAACATCGAAACCAAATTCGAAACAACACTCGCAAAATTCAGATGTGGTATAATAACCACTAAGGCAATTGTACATTTAAAAATTAATTCTTGATCATAGTCACTCAAGCAAATTAACTCCGTAACTCCATGACTTGCCCTCTTTATCAATCGAGTATTCCCAAAGTCGAGTTTTGACTCTGGAATAAGCTCAATGCTTTAGCAGACACCTGCACAATGAATATGGTTCAGATTTGACCTTAAGGTTAGGAAACCTACACACATAGCCAAGGCTAACATTTCACATCTAAATCGTTTCCAAAGGTCCATTCAATGTAGTCTGTTAGTTCTCACTAAGATTAAACTCATTAACACCTCAAATCAAGAGCAGAACTTGTGAACCATTTCACTATAAATGTGATGATGGCTAAAATCTTGAAATTTTCAATTTTCAATTCACAAATTGCAATTTCAACTACGGATACTTTTTGTGCATAATAGATCAACGTCCTGAACATAACGAAGCATGATATAAGAGATCGCATTGTGATCACATGACCAAATTTACCAAAACGATCCTACTTTTGGATTTCAAAAACACGGGTCTAACAACTCATTAAAACTAATGTTCTAGCATGATATGCATATATGCCACTTACTACATCAATCCGTAATTTACCAAGTGATTTTATAATATATAGCAGGTAATCAAAAGCAATTTTCATCAAAGACAATAGTATACTAGGATCATACTCTCACTAACATGAACCATGACACAAAAATCACATAGCGCATAAGCACTTAAGCACATGGAGAAGATATAGAATAGATAAACAAGAACCTCACTCGATGGCTTATTCCATTATAATATTGTTCATAAACCTAACTCTTGGTTAATTTAGGCCTTGTTTGGGGTGGTTGTGAGTTGCTAGTTTTCAATTTTTTTGGAAACTTGCAACCATATTTTGGGAACCACTTTTTTTGGCTTCCAGTTTTCTGTTGTCAGTTTTGAAAATTGAGTAGACAACTATAAGCACAACAAATTTCAACCTTAAATTCAATGTCTATAAAGAGTTGAAACTTTTTCAAAATAAAAAACTGGCAACTGGCAACCACCCCGAACAGGGCCTTAGTTTGTCCTAACTCAAGAAAACAACACTGGTATATGAAGATACCTGCTTCAAATCCAAAATCAAACCCGCTTTGATACCATCTGTGACACCCGATTTTTATAGAAAATGAATAGGAAAAATTTCAGTCCGGTGATCTGGGGTATAGCGATATTTCACTTAG
>BSSO01007945.1:0-10548 GCA_030267885.1 Mesembryanthemum crystallinum | reverse complement strand
ATTTTTTGTGTTTCTATGTTTCGATTTCTTTTTGCAATTGATATTATAAAAGAGAGAAACAAAAAGTCAAACATAGTCATTACCAAATAAAAATATAAAAATAAAAATAAAAATTGTAAGGGCATTAGAGCCTTTTTAAGGTTTAGTGATTACGCTGGTTACTTCGTTGAAAGTTCATGAGTACCAGTTTCACAATTAAAAAAGTATGGTATCACAAGCACTGCGTTTGGGTACCTTAGGAATTTTTCAAAAAAAAAAAAAGGCTGCATGGCAAGCAAAACTGCAAAAGGAATAGAGGACAACTCTAGGGAACTGACGGTAGTGAGACGGAGGCCGAGCATAGGCCGAGCATAGGCCGAGCAATCGCAGTGTTCAGGAGCCACAGTGATGACACAGTGGCAGCCGCAACAGCTTCGGCACCCTCTTGACAATTCCTTGTCAAAATGACATGCAAGCACTGACACAAGTCTAACAAACATCTTCCATACTTATTGAAGCAATTTTATTTTGATGTCCTTACCACGGCCAAGTGGAGTTCCATACTTTTTTGAATTCTAAAAATTGCTTCTGAATGAAAATCTAAAAATACACCTTGCCACGGCAAAATTGCTTCTAAGTCCGTGGATCTCTACCACGACACAGCCGCAGTAAAATTCTTCCGTCCGGCCAACATTTTGAATTTCATATTTCACCGTTTTTAAGTGATATTTTTCCCAATAATTCTCACTTCTGCAATGGAGTACAATCTATGCCTTGGTTCGACATGTCTCATAGAGTAAATCATAAATATAAGGAAAAATTTCACTTTGGTGCCCCGAGGTTTGGCGTATTCATTAATTAGTGACCTATGTTTTTACAATTTCCACTTTGGTGTCCTGTAAATTACAAAATACTTGCACTTAAAATACTTTCCGTCAACTCTGTTAAATATTTCTGTTAACATGATGACGTGGCAACTATTTTTTTTAAGAGGTTAATAAAAAAAGATATATCAAAAGACTAAATTCCCCCTACTTAAACTCTCTCTTTTGTTCCTTTATTTTTTCTCCGTTTTATTTGTTCTCTCTCACCGGCAAACCACTTATCCTATCTCTCTCCACCACAGTTCCTCACCTCTGCCATCTCCGGTGACCACTGCCACGAACCAAATAAATGCCCCCAAATTGACCACCCAGGAGCACAATAATGACCATAAAAATGGCATACATAGATCAAACAAGTTCTAAGTAAATCAAAGAAAAATTAGAATAACTCATGTAAAGGGGGTTAATTGTTAGCTATTTACACCAATTTGCATTGTTTGACAGGTGGTTAGAGGCCTTTGTTCGGTTGCAGTAAGTGAGCTGCTATATACGCTCCACTCATGGAATACTACTTTCACAATTACATTGAATAATCAATATGACAGATCACTTTCCCTCTCTTATGCTTTGTTCTTCTCTCTCTCTGAGTCTTCCACCATTGATGCCACTCAACAACTCAGATTAACATTAACAAAATCACAACTAAGAACCCATTTTACAGAAATTCAAAATGAAGAGATCAGAGTAAAGAAATTAATCAAGTCAAATAATTGCTTCCCTTGAGAAGGGAAGCGTACTTTCTTGAGGATAGAGAACAGAGCGCAAGGTGAGTACGTATTTTTGGGCAGGCTGGGGATGTGGCGGGTTGTCAGGGACAGGGGGAGAGGAGGGTGGGCTGGGCTGGTTTCGGGAAGGGGGAAGGGGGAGAGGCTGGGGTGGAGGAGTGCGTGGTGGCTGTCGCCTGTCGGGGTAGGTGGGTTGGTGTCAGCGTGGGTGAGAGGAATGAGATACGGGAGGCGGGACAGGGGGAGGAGGGAGAGGGGCTAAGTTGCTAGAGGCTGACCAATTTGTGGCAGGGGAGGGGGTGGGGAAGGGAAATGACAGAGGTGAGGTGAGAGAGGAGGGAGATATTAGGGTAGGAAATGACAAAAATAACCTTATTAATAGTTGTCACGTCATCACATTAACAGAATCTCTAACGGACTTGATGGAAAGTAATTAAGTGCAAATATTCTGTAATTTACAGGGCACCAAAGTAAAAATAGTAAAAACATAAGCCCCTAATTAATTAATATGCCAAACCTCAGGGCACCAAAGTGAAAATTTTCCTACGTATAATTGTGCCATTCTCTTTTTCAATCCTTAATGTAATGTAATCATATCATATCATACTATTTGTCTTCTCTGTTCCTTGTATAATATTGAGATTTTTGAAACTCAATTCTTCAAAAACTCAAGTTCAGTTAAGTAGGCAATACTCTGACTGTGTGTTGGTGGCAGATGAGCATACAAAAATTTATGTCAAATTATCATTCTGATTACATGATGGCCCGCTCTGTAAATTGAAGGGAGAGAACATATAGGTTTACCACTGGAACTTCACATTCTCATATTTGTCTCTTCAATAGCGAGCAACGTACGGAACCAATCATCTAAAAGACTAAAATGAAGTGTTGATCCTCAAAAGTGGTTTTTTTTCTTCCCATAGGAACTACCAAAGACAATTTTTCTGACAATAAGCCAAACTGACATGGATAGCTAATGTATGCTACAATGCAACCTTAACTCAGAAAAACATTTCAGCAGTAATTGTATTCTAGATTTTGATGTACTTATATATGTATATACATATTGTAGGATAAATTAAGCTTAGATTTATTGAGAGGGGGAACTTTTTAAGTAGAGAATCACCCTAGCGAGCATTGCATTTGAGTTCATGGTAGGATCCTACTTGATTACCTTGTTTATTCATTGTTAAACGAACACCTAAAAATCTAATAGCCTATATGAAAATTCCGTGAAATTGAGGAACTCAACTTGATATGCAAATATGCATTATCGCAGGTACTGTATTGATCCTCTCTTCCGTAGTATATGTTGACTGATGCTATTGTTATGTTGATATCTTCTAACCATGGCCAGTGGATATTTAAGTACAAGAAGCAAATACCAAAACAAAGGCTTTCGGCTTTTCTCCCTAAGGTTTTGCTATGCTTCTCTTTTCTTCAATTCTTTCATTTTAGGTTGAAATGATCATGTGGGTTCATAAATCTGTTTGCTTTCATATCAACGTCGTTGCTTAATTTTCTATTTGAATTCCATATATATTAGTAGTACTTTTGATTGGAAAAAGTTAAGATGAATTTTTCTTTGTCTTGTAGAATGGCTAGGAATAGGGTGCTCTAATTTACATTGGAAATTCTGCAGATTCCATTTTTTTTGCAGGAACTGCTTGGCCATTCATCAGTTGGTTTGATTTTTCTTTGGTTTTATTGCTCTCAATTTTCTGTACTTCTAACACTTTCCTCCATCTTGCATTCTGAGTATTGAGTGATCATTTTTTTGTAAATTTTTTCTTAAAGATGAGATGACCCTAACATATTTATTGCACAGTTTGCATTGCCTTGGCCTTTTGAAACATGAAGCTCTGATAAATTGCTTGCTTGCATTGTTTGAAACCAATCTAGATCATAATTTTGGGCCATTTGGAAGAAAAGGATAAAACAACTGAAAACGATGAAGTTCAATTGAGTGTGTAAAGCCTCAGAGCAAACCGCTCATAAGGCCTGAACCAGTCACTAAAACAATACCTACTGCATTTCATTACATGAGGGGGTAGCAAGCTTAATCAATTGATGCATTCCCCTACACAATGTGGGTTAAGCTTACTGGCAGGTGTTGCTGAAATAGCGACATCCCACACATGAAACTAGTAGTCTTTGGTGAAATTTGTATCAGATTATCCAAAACTGAACCTTTTGATCCACATCAAACAGCTGCATTATAGCTGGTTTGCTAATATAGGCTTATTTGCCATGGAATCAATTGAAGCGCACATGACAGGAGATAAATTTAGCAGGACGCCCATTCCTCAAGTTTGAAACTTGCTCCTCACAACTTCTTGAGAAGGTAAAAAACACACTTTTAGAGGTTTGGTAGGCTGTAAATTAGTTCATCTACATTTAGCCATCATTTTCAGGATCGGCATAAGTACTAGCTATTATTATGCACAGGTTAATAAGTACTACTTCAGGATTTAGCTAAAAAAAAATACAGATCAACAAACAGGCTAAAACTCTTCTTTCAATGCACCTGGCTTCTTGAGGCAGGATTAATCTTCAACAACACCCTTTTGTACAGTTTGCCATAATCTTTCATTGAGTTACATGCACATGACATTATTATGTGGTTACATCGCTAATCTTCTAGATGATGTTTTTGCTTTAATTTATCTAGCTCATTCACGAGCATGAGTTCAGTAAGATGCAGTGGAAGCCTAATGTGACAAATTTATACACATCAATACATCATGTTCTTTAGCTTAAACTTGGATAATGGAAAGCATCAGATCAATATCATCCAATTTAGAACTTTTTCTTGTCCATGTCAAAAGAGCTGGTTCACAGCTGGTTTGCTAAATTAAGCTTCTAAATCAAATAAGTCACATTCATTTGCCATGAATCGATTACAGAGCACATGACAGAGGTAATGAAATATTCCTAGTACATTAGCTAGCGATTTAGACTGTAATAATTTATTTCACCTTTTTCTGTCATTTTCATGATCAGCTGCAGTATTAATGGCATTTATTGCAGATTAGAATCTTAATCCCATATGTGAAGCAGGTTAGCTAATTTATCCTATCACAGGAATATTCTCATACATAAATAAGACTCACTAAAATCTTACATGTAAAGCAGGTTTAGTTACTGGGTTAATTTGCTAATCTGCTAGCTAATGGATTCGGTTAAAACATTTTCAGCTCATTCGTGAGCACGAATTCAATATAATGCAGTGCGAGGTTGAATTGTTTGTACTTCATCATTAGAAAACTGTCATACAAAAAAGATATCCCAAAAAGCAATACTTATATGATCCAAGTTCCTTCAAGTCCTACATCATACCTTTCCAACTAATCTGTCTACCACAGTAAATACATTCTTATTCGAATATTACATATTCATAACATAAGTAACTTGCATGAAGACCCTAATAAAAATGAAACCACAGAAGGAAGGATAAGGTGAAAAAATAAAAACTGCGTTTGAAGCCGAAAGGCATTATCAAAGAACCAATGTGGCTTTCCAAATCAGGCACTTGAAGTATTGATACAGCTGTCCTCTCAGCACTATAAATCTAAGTTTCCTAGGATCAGTTCTAAACACTCACTCAGCCAAAAGACTGAAGGCTAAAAAACTTCAAACCCAACATGGAAAAGCTTTTCTCACCACTTGTTACTCTCTTTCCTTTGATCATTCTGCTAATGTTTTGCTCCATTCCCAAACCATGTGAGAGCCTTAAACTCAAGCTAATCCCTCCTAATTCTCCCGAGTCACCCCTCTACCTAGGCAATGTCACCCTATCCAAGAAGATCGAAACACTTGTAAACCAATCAAAAGCTCGTTCTCATCTCCTATTCCGCAACCCAAATTCAAACCCACTACATGATTTTGGATCAAAAATAACTGCTCCATTTATCTTTCAACCAGATAATGCCCCCTTATACACTGTGGCAATTGGCATCGGCACGTTCACTGGGCAAGAAGACAAGTTTTGGCCAGCCTTGCTGCATATGGATACAGGTTCTGACCTCACCTGGATCCAATGCGAAGCATGTCAAGAACCAACCAACAACACATGCTTCCCACAAGAGTACCCTGTTTACCCAAGTAATCAATCTCTGTCTTACATTCCCCTCCACTGGACCAATGACAAAGAGCTTTGCTACTCAAATGTACCGGTCCAAGGAGATGACTTATGCTATTACTACATCCAGTATCCAGATAACTCAAACACGTTTGGCCAGCTGGCTTACGAGACTTTCACATTTTCTTCCGACATTGATGACAAAACCTCGTCAATTCTAGGGGGATTAGTTTTTGGATGTGGTTTAAACCAAGAGGGTTTCTCATATGGAAACAACACCACCAAACAACCCAATCTCATTGCAGGCAGATTTGGTTTAGGCCGAGGAGTTCATGCAATACACGAACAGCTAGGCCCTCGTGGTAGTGACAACAAGTTCTCTTACTGCCTTAGCGATTTCATACGTCAAAAAGAAGATTCGATCACTCACCTACTTTTTGGGGGAGACATTCCTCCTATCGATATTTCCACTTATGTAGGAACACAACTCGTACAAGTCAGTGGAAATGGCTACTACTACATAAAAGTTATTGACATCATGGTCAATAATGATCCTTTGTTGATCCCTTCATCGGTCTTTGAGATTAAACCTGATGGGTCAGGGGGCAGTATTCTGGACTCAAGTACCGCCTTCTCACTACTTGCTAAGCCGGCTTATGATAAGCTCGAGGCTTATTTGGTGGGTAAGTTCTCAGCCAATAGCAATTATCAGACTAAACAACACTCTCATCTTCGAGTTTGTTACTCCATGGTTGAGCCTGAGGGGTATGGACAGCTTCCAAGGATTACCTTTGTCATTGAAGGGGGGCGTATGGAGATTCTGCCAGAGCAGGCATTCGTAGTTGATCAGGACGAGGTAGATCAGTCATTCTTCTGTCTTGCAATTGCGCCACATTATTCAAATGAGACTGTCATTGGTGCATACCAACAAGTGAATCATAGGTTTGTCTATGATACTAAAGTGTCTAAGCTGTGGTTCAAAGCAGAGGAATGTGGCAGGAACTCTTGATTAGAGGAGTTTATCATGGTACTGTGTGGCTTCTGAACAATGTGTTTAAATAAGAAGATAAATATCGTATCGTTTGTAGAAGTTTAGTTTCTTTGAAAAATGAACTGTCTACCATTTTCTTCTACAATCTAATGTAATAGTGCGTGCTGTGAATTGAATTTTCAACATCCATTACACATTATGTCTTCTCTGCTCTAAGTTGCTAAAATTGAAGTGGCTGGATACGAAAGTCCTGAATCATCGGTTTGCTTATCACTTAAAATACTTTTATTGAAAAGTAGCATGAAAATTAGTGTTGCTTAATCACAAGTTGTGGTGACCTAGAGCAGATTCTGCTTGCAAGGCATTAAAATTCATTGTGAGGTGTATACATGATAGCAAACAGCTACCATAATAAGTTAGAACAACCCTTCAAATTAGTATTATGCATATGATGTAATGTCATGATACTGATCACTATATCAGAATGATACAACAGACACAATTTGGTTGGGTCGAATTACATCCATGAACCTTTTAAACAAGTAGCATTTTCCCAGTTCCATGCAGCAATTCTGATAATGCGAATGCAAACAAAGTATTCAGTTGGAAGTTTAATGACGAGTCGCCTTGCACATGTTAAGATATATCAAGGTCCATCATTTATTTCTTTCTGATTACAGTGATTAATAGATTAAAAAACAAAGCCTATCGTGAATAAGGTAGCATCCGTAGCAAGCTTAGTCAGTATCTCCATAATCTCCATCTTCATCAAAGTTTGACCATTTATAATCCAATGTAAAACAACTACTGCACATCTTGTTAGCTAAATTAGGCTTTTAAGTCACACTCATTTGTCAAAGATTGAGTACAGCTCATAGTGTATGTGAATCTAGCATATTTGACAACCTGTTGACAACGTATATATACAAACAGTACATATATGCATCATTTTCTTTTACAGAATTACTTAGAATGTAAAGGCTAGGTACACAGGAGTTACGTATGATTGTGAAAGATTTGAAAAGGGTCAGAATTTCTCCTGCAATGCATCTGGAATCTCAATGAGAACTCCTTTCTCAGTTGCTATAAAGGAAGCAAGCTAATAAACTCCGGTAGGATATTTCCATACAGTTTGCTTCGCGATAATCTTCTTAACAATAAATGCAACACATATAATTACAGGTTACAGTGCTAATCATGTGCTAGATAATTGATTGGTTTGCATTGATGTAGGGCATTCATTAGCACTAGTAAGTTCTTTGCGATTTCATCACAAATAACCTGGTATGGAAGAAGATACTCCGAACAGCAGTACATAAATAGGAACAAAGTTCCCTTTATTTCCTGTCTTCTATATCATAAAAACAACTGCATTTTTGTGTCATTAAAGGGTAGTGTGCTATTTACTTAACTACTATAGTATACTAACATACGAAATGCAGTTCAATAAATCTGCTGATTGAAAAATCTGACGCAGTCGTAAATCATAATTACTCCCCATCTATGAAAGAAAATGGGGGAAAGAAAAAAAAGTACTTCTAAACCATTGAGAGGATCAGTCATTAGTGGACCATGGTCTGGTAGTCTAGGATCAGCTCAACACTCAACATTCATAGTTTATTAGCACAAGGAAGATCATCAGTTCTTCTGTCTTACAATGGCACCACATGATTCGAATGCAACTGTCATAGAGCATACCAACAAGTAAATCGTAGGTTTTAAATCATGGGTACTAAAATGTCTCCTAAGATAGATGTGGTTCAGGCTGAGTATTATGGCAGAGACTATTGATTAGAGAACCAGTACACTATATCATAGTTTAATAGTTCTCAGTACATTGAGATAATAACATGACAAATTTCTTTCTAATATCTTTTGTGGAATTTTAATTTTTTTTAAACATGAAGTGGTTACTGAAGTATCCAAAACTCATTTCCGATCACATGAAAAAGGGACGAGTGAGAGTTTATACTTTAGTCTTCACATACTTCAACAATGTGGCTGTTGTTGTGTGGAGTATGTGGTGGAATATTGAAGGAATAAGGGATGTTCAGAGAGCATGGGCATGCCAGATTATAAGGTGAAATCAGCTTGGCGGTGCAGTGGAGGCAGAACATTCTGGAGTTGGTGAAATAGGCTAGCATGGCCGTGCCACATTATAGCTGAAAAGTGGCTTGACCGTGCCACCTATGGACTGCGCTGCGCGGAAATATTTTGTTTGCTGATATAATTAGCCATTCTTCTTTATTTCCTTTTGTGCTTCCATATATATACCTAGACGCTCATATTCTAGGGTTAATTCTTGTGAGAGGCTAGGAAGAAGGAGAGAAAACTAGTCTTGTAATCTTCTTCTACATTGACAAACCTAGTACATAGTTTGTGGTTTTTTTCCCGATTCTCTGGTTTCCACGTAAACATCCTTGTGCATTCTTTCTTGTTTGTTTCTATGTTCGATACAATTGCTTTCATTATTGTTGTGATTGCAATCGGGATACCTCTGAATCCTAACAACTAGTATCAGAGCAAGGTTCGCTTGGCAAGATTGTTAAACAATTTGGTCATTATGTCTCTAGCTTTATTGTTACTCAACTTTATTGCATAACTTTATAGCAATTTTTTTTTTCACTCTTTTATTGTTCAATAGTTTTTTCCCCCCACCATATGCGAGGATGTTTTTACCGACAATATTAAAATTTATGTTTACAAACATGAGGATAATGGAAAAAAAAAAAAGGCTATGATATATAAGGAACAAAATCAATCAGATTACCATCGAAATATTTGTCAAACTTGATGATTTATGTCCAATAGTATACATGTATAAATCTAAAATATATCTGTAAATACTCTGTAAACAATCTCTCAATAAGGAATAAAATCAAATATAATATACATATTTTCTCTTTGAAATGAAGTTCTTGTTGTCTCTAAATAATATACATTATTACCAGGTTTATATAATATAATAATTCATAAAAAAAAAATGTATAATTTACTTGAGTAGGGTTATCCATCTCCCAAAATCTTTTTCTATATAAACATCAAGGTGTATTGTATTTTTTTCTATCTCATATACTTTTAACTTTTCTAGTTTTTACTCTCAAATACCATCATGGTGAAACCATCAACTAAAGGTTGCCGAAAGCTTCTAATGAAGAAGATCCAAGGCGAAACAAGATTAGGAGTTACCTTCACCAAGCGTCGTAATGGCATTTTCAAGAAGGCTAATGAGTTGATTAGCCTTTGTGGGATTCGACTAGCCATCGTAATATTTTCTTCAGGTAAGAAAGTCTATTGTTTTGGCCATCCTAATATTATTTATGACATGATTGATATATTGTTTTCTTTATGAAATCAAGAACAAGATCAAGTATATATCCAGCTACTAACAAGTTTGTGGTGTATCAAAAAATGATAGTGAAATCCCTCAGTGCTCAAGCGATGGCTATCGAAAACCAAGTTGAAATTGAGAAGAGAAATGTTGAGGAGATGGAGAAAGCCGCGAACCATGAAGGCAACATCCTCAATAGGCTTTCTGTGGATCAAGTCACCACTCTCCCTCAGGCTAGACAAATGCAAGCCATGGCTCAAGAGTTGAAGGACAGGATTCATTCTGAAGCCAAAAGAAGACTTGCCATATTGAAGAACTATGCAATCCAAGATAATACCAACCTTGATATCCCAGGTCCAAACTATGGAACTTGGGAATTTTAAAGTCTATAATGTTATCGAGTGTCGATGAAATTAAAATTAAAAATAAGTGAAAAATGTTGAGGGACGATTTGTGTATCCATGCTGCAATTGGTTTATATGATTGGATAATATCAGTTAACCAATCAAATATACTATTATTAAGCATGGTCGACTTTAAGAATTTCACATGAATAA
>BSSO01007944.1:0-10549 GCA_030267885.1 Mesembryanthemum crystallinum | reverse complement strand
CCCCCACCCCCCCCCCCCCCCCCCCCCCCACACCCCCCCCCCCCCCCCCCCCCCCCCCCCCCCCCCCCCCCCCCCCCCCCCCCCCCCCCCCCCGAGCAATGAGGTACATGTGAGTCATTTTGCTTTCTGTAACCAATCCTTCACACTTGCTTTGTGTGAAAATCTTATCCCCTTTGCTTGAATGTTACTATTGATGTTCTATGCTCACTTTACATCCTAAAACAACTGCAACTTAAATTGCTAACCTATGTCAAACTGTGTCTTTCTCAGCTTTTCTTTGGCAGTTGATGAGATTTACAATGCTGCAACTCCTAAAAAATTTGAGATCTTTCTCACATGGAAGGGAGATTACAGATGCAGATATTCTTAATTGGGCAAATCAAAAGGTGAAGAGTTCAGGAAAATCTTCTCAAATGGAGAGCTTCAAGGTAATCAGCAATGTGAACCAGATATCTAATGCTGGCCATGCAGCTAATAAGCTTAATTTTTTTTATACCTGAATCTGATTTTCTTCTCAGGACAAAAGCCTCTCCAATGGAATATTCTTCCTGGAACTTCTTAGTGCTGTGGAGCCAAGAGTGGTTAACTGGAAAGTTGTCACCAAAGGGGAAAATGGTACTATATGATAGTGAACATTATCTCTGCAAATTATATTCCTTTATATGTTGCCAGAAAAATGCAAACTTAATATAGTTGTTACATTCATTTTCTAGGATATCTGAATATCATCTATTCCCCCTCTGTAGTTGCACTGTACCTTATTGTAGTGACCTATTCCAAGAGGTCTTTCTGAAAATACAAAAGTGAAATAATTCTCTTACCCCACCTCAGGTGGGAGTCTCTAAGAGAGGCAATTTGGTAATGGTACTGCATGCTGAGTGAGAAAACTGGAAAGAAACACATTAAGCTTATATGAGTGGGCCATGAGCCTGAAAAGCGAAGTGCGTACCTTTTACTTATGGCATTGGCATCTGCTCTGGAAGACCCATTACTAGGACATGATTTTCATGGGTCTCTTGAGAAAAAGAAAAGAAGAATCAGTGGGGAAACTATTTAGTAAACTTGTCTAATTTCTTTTATTGTGTAATCTTTCTGTGACTGCAGATGAGGATAAGAAGTTGAATGCTACGTACATAATCAGTGTTGCCAGAAAGCTTGGCTGCTCTATATTCTTGTTGCCTGAGGATATCATAGAGGTAAGAACCAGATTTCATTCCACTTCCACGTCACTGAGACATTTTGTTTCCGCCCCACAAATGTTGCTATATAGGTAGCTTGCTTTAGTTTTATGGCTCGTAGTTCCTTTCCTTTTCTGAACTCTTTTCCTGTTTCTTGTGCATGTGCGTACGCCCACAAGCTTGTGCTAGTTGACTTATTAGTATCTAATGTTTTCTCTCCTTTGGTCCTTTTATTGCATTGGTGTTAGTGTAACACTTGGAGCTTCTCCATGTATTGCTTTTGCTACTTTATTGACCAATAATCTGTAGAATCAATCCAATTTTAACGGATCAGGGTTTTTGGTTTGTTGTATGCCTTCCCAATTCCTTCTAGTGGGTTAAGGCATGGCGGGTTGCCATATGACGACTACTCCATGAAACTGTTTTTTTATCATGGTCAATTGCCGTATTTTATGTCTAAATGAGATTCCAATCGATGTCTGTGAAGTGCTCTAATGGGAGGCTCTTTCTCTGTTTGTAAAGGAGGAGATAAAAAAAAGGGATGTGTAGATGGTTCTGGAAATGTTGTATGTTATTTTAGTTGAAGACAGGACAGTTTGTGTGCTCGACATGGATAATGTTACTTGGATATAGAACTGAAAATGTGATTCATATGTCTACACAGGTTAACCAGAAGATGATCCTCACCTTAACAGCAAGTATCATGTACTGGAGCCTTCAGAATAAATCAGCGCAGCTGGATACTGTTGAAGAAGGTACGACACCAGATGCATCACCATCAGCAGAAGCTGACGGTGACACTCTGGCTGATGAAGTCTCCAATTTGTCTGTCGACGATGCTGCCTCAGATACAAATCAATCGCCACAAGCTCGAACCGAGAATCCTGTTGAAGCTTCACAATCTCCAAAAGAAGTTGAACAAGACAAACCAGAGGGTGAATAATATACTTAGGACACTTTCAACATTGATTTGGCTTTTTAAAACTACAAAATAGAGAAATGGGAGGGTGGTGTTGAAGAAGAAAACAGAAAGGAAACAGGGAAAAGAAATTTTTGTTTTGTAATTGCTTCTTGATGAGAAATGTACCCATTTAATGTTTGTTTGTAAACAATAGAAAACGAGGAAAACGATTTCTCATGTAAATTTTTTTGAAATTAGGCTTTGATGTTTGGAGTACATTCTTTCAGAGATGAATCAACAAATTATATGGTGAAATAACATTGGTTTTTCAAATGGCCTGACATCGTTACTGATCTAGCTAATCCCGGCTATGAAATCTTGCAAAAGAGGAGCTATGTCATGGTGCATTGAAGAGCATGACCATCATCAGTACGTTGGTGTTGTACGCTAAGTTTTGCAGGTGATTCTCATTCTCGCTATCGCATGACCTTTTTTTCCGAAACTTTAATAAATACCAAAACATAGTACTAGTCTTTGTTACATTTAACTGATTTCAACCTGTCCATATCCCTTTTCTTGACTTGAAAACTGCATTATACATGATCATTCACTTCAAGGGTAAGCCGAGTGATCACCAACAATATTCACAAACAAAAGAATATTCCCATCTTGAAACTGCTTTTATTCATAGTGAGAAAAAAGAATGTTCTGTATAGACTGTAATACAAGCACAAAGTTACAAAAAACTGAACTTTGAGCACTCTATAGTCAACACTGCTGCTCACAATAACACTACAGAGTGAGGCTCGATAAAATTTTACTTTGACAACACTATACCTATTAACAATTCCTCACTTATAAAACCAAACACAATTCTCTAATTCAGCTCTATCTCAGAGCATCTGCTGTCTCATCAGCAGAGCCAGACTTCTCTTGCTCTTGTTCAGCTATATGCATAAGCATCTCAAGTCGCTTATCAAAAAGCAGTGCACTTTCATCTCTCTTGTCAAGCTCAGCAGCCTCAACCTCAAGCCACTTCTCCCGCAGATCATCAAGGAGATTTCCCTGGTCAGCATTTCCTCCAGCTCCTGGAGCACTAGGAGCAGTGGTTCGGAGGGATGAATCTCCTGACGGAGGTGGAAGTGTCAAAAGCAAGGCTCTAAATTCACGTGTATCAGCAAATGTCTCAAAGTTGCATGCAATAGCATCCAAACAATGTTCCCTAATCTTCAGGACACCATACCTGCACAAACAGCCGTTTCACAAGATACTCAGTATATGTGGCATTTGGCAAGCTGAAGAATCTAAGGTAGCAGAGGCATCTAGACACTTATTGCCGGCAAAGCAGATGGAATTCCCATCTGTTGTTGGTCTCCAACAATGTTCTTTTCAGAAGATAATGCTGATTATACAAGGTTCTCAATTTATTACTTCTAGTCATGTAATGATGATTACATTACACAAGGTTCTCAATTTATTTTTCAGAAGATAATGCTGATTACACAAGGTTCTCAATTTANAAAGGGTACCCGAGGTTCGAGGTAATAATAAAAAGGGTAACTGACGTTTACCTATTCCCATTTAGGGTACCCGACATTTTGATTTAATTTCCATTTGGGGTCCAATTGGTCGATGTCATGAAAAACTCCGTTACAATTGTGAGTTAGAGTTTCTATCAGGATTTGCTTGGAAATCTGTCTTAAGGGCTTTTGCTATCCATTGAGCCCAAGCATTTGGGTTCTTGTTCAATCTAGTACAAATGTGCTCCTCTCTATGAACTTTGAGGCCGCAATGCCAAATGTGTCCTTTTTATAGACCCCCTTTGCCAAATGAGTCTTTAAAATAACTTCGGCGACAATTGGGTTTCATAAAAATGTAACTTGTCCATATTGGTCCAAGAATTACAATTCCGGTCAAATTTTCCGGCCGAATTTTTTTTTCTCATCTTTTTCCATTTAATCTTGTAATCTTCAGTAAGATACAGTTGCTTAAAATTTTTATGTGACTTAGTTTTGGTTATAAATGGTAAAAAATCGGAAAAAAAAAGTTAGCTTTGGCCGGAATTTTTTGACCGGAGTTGTAATTTTTGGACCAATGTGCATGAGTCACAGCTTTATAAGACTCAGTTGTCACCGGAGCAACTTTAAGGACTCATATGGCAAAGGGGCTCTACTAAAAATACCTATTTGGCATTGTGACCTGAATTTTGATCTAAAAAGTTATATCATCAACAAATAATAAAGTATAGACCCTTATGGACATTTTTCAACCTCTACTTCTTCCTTTTCTAGATCAACCTCTTTCACCCTCTTACAAGTAGCTCAATATTTCTTTTTTAAACTCCTCCCATTTTCTAAAAGAAACCCCTCTTGGATTGAATATTTTTCTCAAAAACTTTTAGAAAGCTAACAAAATTTTTACGATGTCAGCCAACTGGACCCTAAATGGGAATTAATTCAAAACATTGGGTACCCTAAATGGGCATAGCAAAATGTCAGGCACCCTTTTTATTATTACACTAAAGGTCATGTACCCTTTTTGAAATTTTTCCAAAAAAAAAGTTACGCATAGGGAATGCATAATAGGAAGAGCTTAAGGTGGTGTTTACTTAAATGTAATGACAAGTACAATGTAATAAAGATTTTGTAGTTATAGACATGCTCATGGCTACTCATAGAATGTGCAGTTGTTAGGTAGGTTATAAACATCACTACTACTTCTAGTCATGTAATGATGATTACATTAGTTATACTAGAGCAATTATGATTATGTAGATTAATATAATCAAGTACACATCTCTCAATCAATCACCTCCATTCCCTCTTTACCACCCCTGTCTCTACTTACTAAAATGATGCATTACATTGGAATCAAATTTACATCCAAGTAAACAAGCCCTAAGAGTACACAGCAACAACACTATGATCCATGAGCAGTACCACAGTATACAACCCCTTAAACTTGCTAAAGATATTTCAACGCCACAGCAATCAGGAAGAGAGAGTACTTTCAGGTACTCATTTTAAGTTTGCATTCAAGGTGGTAGTGGGTGAATACCAGAAGCTGCTGATCTCCGCTTAAATTCTATATAACCAATACAATATTAGCTTGGGAATCAAGACTAAGAATTGGTGGTGACAAGATTCTCTAAAGGATCCACCTTTCAGGTACTTAGGTCTACCTCTTTCTGCTACTAGATTGACTAGCACACTGTATAGTTTATGGCTATGTTTGGCATAATTAGTTATAGCTGCAAGCTGTAGCAATTGCTGTTGTTTCAAAAGATTAAAAAGAACAAGCTGCAAGCTTCAAGCTGTAGCTTTTACTTAGAAGCTAGCTACCAAGTGAAAGCTAGTATGCGTAGCTTCCAAAAATTAGTCGTTGTTTCAAAAAGTGTTTGGTAACTGAGAGAAGAAAAGAACAAGCTTCAAGCTATAGCTTTTACTCAAAAGCTAGCTGTTGGTACCAAACTTAGCCTATGGTGGGCAAAGTAATTCAGATAGTAGAACATTGGACTACAAGGCGTTAACTTATCTAGGAAATCCCCACTCATTAACTACATCATCTTCAGAATTTAGGATATTGCTGATCTGTATTCAAGTCGCCAAAATAACTTGGAGTAGACTTCAGGGGCTTCTTTTAGGGACAAAAGGATGGGCTCAGAAGGCTGGCTCTAATCAGTTTGGGGGCTCTTTTGTAGTCCCTTGATAAAAAATAAAAAAAAAATAAAAAAAGTTGAGTTGATTTGAAGCTTTTATCTTTCAAAAGGCTTCTGCTCCTGATACCTCTTCAGGAGACTATATAGAGTTATGGACCCAGTGGATTCTCAGTTACTACTAAAAGTACGTACTATGTGGGGTATTGAACCCAGGCAGAATGTTCATTTGGTTGAGGAGGAAACTGATTAGCTTAGAAGTGGTTCACAGACGTGATAAGTAAACACTATGCTTAAAATGCTGGGTAAAGAGTGGCAAATTAGGACCAGCCTGCACATGATCTTCTTGAAAGTCCGAGCATTGTTGTCAGGTAGTAGCACAAAATTGTCTGGGAGTGGCTTGCATTGCCTAAACATACTAGTTCAGAATTCAGATTTGCATTACTGATTATCTTAAGGCGCAGATCACAGATCAGTGCCTATTGCACTCTGTGCTCTGCGGTTGTTGAGACCTATTCTCACTTATACTTCAGCTGTCCTTTCTCGTGGAAGTGTGGTCTAAGGTTCTGATTTTGTTGGGTTATCTTGGAGCTAATCAGATGAAGTTAAAATATTGAAGAACTGTGTAGTGGAAGTTGCTTCTTCCGTTTTTCGTAGATGAAAGGTAGATTTTTGGCACTGGAAAAGGCAATTTGTGAATCGGCTTTTGAGAAAGGTACACTTCCTGGTCTAATTACGGTGTAGTTCGGCTGTGTTTGGCAATTGTCAGCTACCTCTTCAGCTTTCTGCTAGTTATATACTCTCAGCTACCAAACTTCTCAGCTTTTTGTGGTCATTTTGAGCTCCATAGTTTTGAAAAGTTTATCTAACAAGTTTTTAACTTCATCTACTTTTTCAGCTTGTTTGTTACTGTTTCACAGCAACTTTGAACTACGTTTTGACCCTGATATACCTTATCACCTGGCACAACTAGCCATAATAGCTAGATAACAAGGCTGCTCTATTTTCTTTCTGTCTTGGTGAGTAAACAGCGAGTTTACTGATTGGGGATGCACACGAAGCCTGAGTCGTTGGCTGAAATTGTGGTGCTAGCTGTACTGCAGGGACGTACTTGCTATCCCCTACACTAGCAGTTGGGGCTATCTTACTTGGAAGTACATGTGATTGCTATGTAATACATCACTTTGTTAAGTAGAGTAGAGCTAGAAAAAATAAGGAGATGAGTAATATGAGAAGAATAAACGATTACATGAACCAACATAATCATAATCGTTTGAGTTTAACTAGTTTAACATCATTACATGATAATGGTTATTAGTTATTGTTAGGAAAAATTATGGTATTTAACACACAACCACGATAACTATAAACGGAGAAATGAAGTGCTAGAAATTAAATCAGGACACAACGAATTTTACGTGGAAAACCCCTCTCAACAATAGGGGAAAAACCACGGTGCGGATCTCTACACACTAAATCAAATCCACTAGCAATAATCAAGAGTACAACGGGAACAACCAACAAACACAATGACAAGTAAAACTATCTCTAGGTTTCGTACAGATTGATACTCACAATCAATATAGTACCTCAATCAACCCGAAGATACGAACCCGAATACCTGTCGAAGACGAACCCGGAGAAACTCTGATTATCTTCACCCGTTAGCCGAACCAATCGTGAGCAAGAACAACCTCTTGGAGAACCCCAGTATTTCTCTCTCTATTTTCTTGAACTCACTGTTTGTAGCTCTCTCACAGCAATACACTCTGTATTGCAGCACATCCCTTCACAGCACTAAGACAAAAAACCCACTGCCTCTTAACTATTGTCTTGTGCGGCACTTACCAAAGCTAAGGGTAAAACCCTTATAAAGTAACATCAATCTTCCTTTGGAAGATTATTCCACCACCAATCACCTCTAAATGGGCTAAGCCCATTACTTACTCTAAAATTGGCACCAAGCAAACAAAGCCTACTGTTTTAGACTTTGTCATTTCTTTTTTTCTTTTTTTTTTTTTTTCATTTTCTTTTTGTTTTATTTTATTTACTAACAACAAAACAACTAAATAAAATAAAGCTAACCCACATTAATTAGTTTGAGATTTGGGGAGATATCCCAACAGTTATTACATTGCAATGAGCATTTTATAGTTGTACTCATGGTCATGGTTATATATAAAATCATTATTTCCCTGTTGCAAAATCATGTAACTTACGTCCCTTATTACTTCCTCATCAAAGCCATGGGATTCCATTATCTACAAATGCGGATTTGATGAACTAACCTGCCAACTCTCTTCCTAGGCACACGCATATTTGTTTGTTTGTGAGCCATTGCAGGAAACTTAGATTAAGGTCTCTCTTTTTTTTTTNCGGTGATACTTTCAGATATGCTTTTTACATGTTATAAACATAGTTGTATGGATCAAATGAATATGAACTTCTCTCCATGTACAAGGATATATCTAAGTTTCATTGCTTCATCAAGGCCTCAGCCCAACTATTTTAAACTACACAGCTGCCACAGATCTGAAAATGACAGATATACCCCCATGATTTTCCAGTAGGATGGCACCAAGACAAGAAATGTCAGATCAATTCTACACATTATGAGCAATGATCTTTAGTCAGACGTAAATGATAATACCAATGCAAATTAGAAAGATAGGGAACATGTAAGCAAGGCATGCAAGCAGATCACATGTATCTCATATAGCTTGAGAATGGAAAATAAATAATATGCAACTACTTACATGTCTGCTAATAGCAACCAATGACACAATTCTGCAGGTGAGGCCATTTCTAGGTGCGGGAGTAGTGCATCAGCTACAGAACGCTTAAGGGGAAATAACAAATATCTTGAAGCAGCATCGAACAACTCCTCAGCCTGATGTCATGAAATAGACTATAGTAAGCACAGCACACATAAAAGCTTATAAACCCTTTAAATAGTAGGTAGCATACCTGTTCAGGATCTATATCCTTTAAACCATCAGTATACCTGAAACAACCAAATAAAAAAAATAAAAAGTCAGCACATCAGAAAAGAACGAAATAAGGATAACAGAAGGGAACAAATCAGACCATACTGGTGCAAAATAACATCAAAAGAAATGGTCATAAATCAATGGGGAACCAGGGAAAAGGAAGAATCATGAAAGACAAAGGAATGTGTTAGATGTAGTGGTCCTCATGAAGGCACAGTAAGCCATTCATCAGATCAGGCAATCAATTGAAAACTATGCAATACGAGTAGTACCAGTAATGCTCATATACATACAATAAAAATTGCTGAGATAGTAGAAAATGCACTTACATATATTCTATCATTTTCTCAAATGCTAAATGGCTCAAATCATGCTCTTCAAGACATGGAAGAGTGTGGCCAGGCGAGTCATTGTTGACCTCCAGAAAATCCTTCATCCGGAATATTCTTGTTTGGAAGTACTCTGATCTGGAAGCCAGGATAACTTGATGGCAGCGGAATATCCTCCCCTCAACTTTCACGCATATATCAGCAAGATCATCTACATGACCACTAATGCGTAATCTAATAGCAGAAGCTATGAAGTTGTCACCATCCTTATCCATATCCTGTTCTATAGTGGAATTGGCCAAGGAAAACTGAAGAATACGATGTAAAGCAGCAGCAAGACGATCTTCTTCAGAAAGGGATAAGCCCTGCAAAATGAAACGTCTCTGAGAGCTATCTATTTCTTTCAAAGCTTTAAAGTCCGCATATCTTTGGTGAACTAGTTCTTTCTCAATGACTCTCTGCAATGATTCACATCTGGAAACTTTGCAAATTCTGACTAGATCCTCCATGTCATCTATTCCAATCTCTAGCCTATCAGAATAAAAGAAGTGGATGAGGCTGTAGAGGGCATGGTAAGATAACTTCTCCTTTGAGAATCTTACTTCTCTGCGATGCTTCCAATCAGCCTCGAATTTCTGCTTAAAGAAAGGTGATCTAGCACTTAAAATTACCCTGTGCGCTTCTATGGGCCTGCCATGCACGTAAAATACAACATCTGGAGGAAAGTGACTGGAATCAGGACCACCTGGCACTGAAGAGCCTACAAAACACAAGACACAAATAGATTGTCAAAATGCCATTTCGACAAAAATCAGAAACATACGTGTGTGTATGAAGTTTTCACAGTAAAGTTGGATCTAGTACAAGCATCCTTAATTGCCAATAACTGTAAGCACCAGGAAGCATTTTTAAACAGCAAAAGAGGGGGACCGGGGGCAAGGGGAACAGCACTTCAATTCATAACCTGGAGCGAACATAAAACTTATACTTTTCTCATTCCTATTTTGTTCTTTAGCTACGAAAATTTTTTTGATAAAGAAAAATTGTATTGATGACAGTAAAAGAGTACAGTATAGGAGGACAAGGGCTCCTCAAATGAAAAGAAATTACAAACCACCCCAGTGGATGTCAGTGAGGATGACCCGAAAAGCCCCCACCACTTTGGTCCAAAGAGAGGCCATATATACAATGCGGCCCCAAACAAACTCTACTGGCATACAGTAAAGATACAAAAATTTCTTTCCAGCCATACACACCATAGAAGTGCCAAAAAGGTGCACCTCCAAAGCAACATGCACTTCTTGCCCTGCCCCAAACCAACAAAACAAATCTGGAAAAGTTACTCGATCTCAACAAGACTAACAAAACACTCACCCCCTCATCCTGTTTAGCTACAGAAAGCTAATATGTGTATTTAATAAAGTACAAGGAAGACAAGTCAAGAATAAAGAGGGAATAAACCAAACAAAAGGCATCCGACTCCATAGAATGTCCAA
>BSSO01007943.1:0-10549 GCA_030267885.1 Mesembryanthemum crystallinum | reverse complement strand
ATATATATATCTATATATATATATATATATATATATATATATATATGGGCTTGACATGTAGGCAATGCCATGAAATCGTTGTTCATTAACAATTAATGTAAGCATGCATGAAGTACATGGATTCATCTAATTAATGCACAAACATGAATATAAATGTACCAAATTCGATTCATATTCTTTATCCCAAGGCTTAATGCCAAGGATGTATATACCTCTTATATGAACTTACTTTATCAGCTAATTGAATGAAGTTAAATTGTTACAAATGTGATTAAATTCTAAAGGATCTATGTTATAATTCTACGGGTTCATACACTGTTCCCAATTACTAATTAGGAGCTGTAGAAAAAAGAGCAAGTGCGTGTATATTTAATGAGTAGGAAAATGTAGTAAAATGTTTCACGAAGTCTTACGACACACATCATATTTTATTTCGTTATATATTATAATTTTTTTTAAAATTCTTTTTGATGCTTTCCATTATTTAGATTCTGTACCTATACTTTATTCACATATTTTACAATTGTTTAACTAGCCCCTTGCAATGCAAGGATATACAACTAGTTCACATAAATTTGGAGATCCAATTTTTCTGCATGGACTCTTATCTTTTTTTTACTCCTTCCAATACTTCGTTTTCAGGCTCATATTATTTATGTGTGAGTGTTCCCATTCCCTCACTCTGTTTCCCTCTTCACCTTCTTTAATATATGGTTGAAGGTTTGTTGTTCTTTAATTAGTTATATATTTATTTACATAAATATTTTTTTTCTCTTCAAAGAGTGTTAAGGCGGGGTTGATTACGTCAGCACCCAAATTTGAGTTAAAACTCCCAACAAAATTAGATGTATTTTCCTCACACGACAAAGTAGGATTAAACTTGTCCCTAACCCATTAGATAACTGCTCCAAATCCTTGGACCAATAAACAAAATCCCCAACCTACCTTTGTTTGTATCCTCTTCATTACTTTCTTCTTAAGCTCCGAATTAGCTTTGCAAGTTCTCCGAAAGTGCTTATGTATGAGAACACTTGGGTAGGACTTTTTTAAAGTTCTTTACTAAATGTGTGCAACAGTGCCCCTTATCGGCAATGGACCAAACATTCACCAAGGCTAGCTTCACCCCTTATTCAACACAAAATAATACTCCCTCCGTCCCTTATTTAGCTTTCAGAAACCTCTAAAATTTTGTCCCTTATTTAGCTTTCAAAACCCACAAATCACAAACTCTTCCTTTTAATACCCCCAACTAACAAACCAATACAATAAGCAATCTTTCTTTCTCTTTCCAATAATCAGCACATGGGTTCTCCTTCTTCAAGGGCAAAACTGTACAAAACACCTCTCCTTAAATCTCATCCCATATCAATTTTCGCAAGCTAAATAAGGGACGGAGGGAGTAACAATCTATATATGGAGGCTAAAATAATTAAGTAAATAAAATAGGAAAAATAAAAAACTATTATTCATCTTTTGTTTATCTAATATGATGGTCCAATCATTTCTTGCACTTTGGTGCAAAGTTTCTTTGAGATAGTTGAAACAATAGGCCAATGAATTTCCTAGGTTCATCATAAAAATACAAACGACAATATGAAAAGCTTATTGTTCCCATGAAGGACAACAATTGATGACAAGATACCCTCAAGGTTTCATTTTTAAATGTGTTCCGTCCACACCAATGAGGCTTTACAACCCTTAATGCATCCATTAAATTGTGCAGCAAAAGAAACAAATATGCATGACAACCGAAATGCCCTATCAACTATCTCTAACTGATTTCATATGCATATGTGACACTATCTGCCTTGTTGGAACGCGGAACATGTGGCGCGCTCTTGTCTCCTAGAGGCAAGAGTGCCATCCGTACACAAGGAACATTTTAGAAGTGTCGTTCGACATGAGAAGAAGGGACGGGATTTGATTTTGATGGGACGATATTATGACATGCAACACGACAAGGTGAAAGACACACAACAATTCACTAGCATTGATGTTAATAGCTCTTTGGTAAGGAGCTTGGTTAATCTGTTTTCATTAACAACTACTCCCTAAAGAGTCTTATGAGGTTTCGTGAAAGTGACAGGAGTAGACATGAATTATGCACAAGTCGCATACTCAAATCCACCCTGAAAAGTAAAGAAACTACGAAAACGCCACTAGAGTACTTGGTGGCTCACTATGCCATGATCGAAGGGTCGACGTGCAGGAAGCTCCCTTCGACATGCTTACAAGTTGTTCTATTGACATGAAAATAAAGGAAAGAATTAAAGTACATGGAAAGATAAAGGAAAGTGATAAATGACAAGGTAAACATGGGGGTTCCTAACATTCTCCCCCACTAAAGTCGTCAACGCCTCGGCGACACACCTTAATTGGTCTCGGCTGATATTGGTGTTGATGTCGATACCGGTCTTCTTCTGATGCTTGCGCGCTGAGACTCGTTGCGGGCTAGATCCTCCAAATCTTCATGATAAGGTTTGAGCCGGCTGACATGGAAGATATGGTGGATCTTCATCCATGTCGGAGGATCGAGCTTGTACGTAACCTTCCCGATTGTCTTGGTGATGAGAACGGGGCCTTCGTACTTGCGGATCAGTCGCCGGTCCCTTCCGCAAAGAAACTTTAATTATTCCGGAAGTAGCTTCACCATGACCCGATCACCCATTTCGAACTCTACATCTCTTCGTCCTTGATCTGCTTCGAAGCCTATTCAAGATAGGCTCGAGCAATGTCTGTGTTCTTCTGCCACTCCTTCGCGAACTCATGAGCTTTCTTACTTTGGCTTTCATATGGTTCGGTCACCGTATGCGACAGTAAAGGTTGCTGGCCCATGACCAGCTCAAACGGACTCTTGTTCGATGAAGAACTCTTCTAAGAGTTCAAACAAAGCTGTGCCACGTCGAGTAGCTTCACCCAATCTTTCTGATTTGCACTCACGAAGTGACGTAAGTACTCTTCCCAGAGATAGTTGAATCTCTTCGTCTGCCCATTAGTTTGGGGATGAAAACTCGATGGCATGTTGAGTTCAGACCTCAAGATCTTGAACAACTTTGACCAGAAGGTGCTGGTGAAGCGAGGGTCCCGGTGCTGACGAAACTCCTTGGCAAACGGCAATACTTCATAATGCACCGGAAGAAGAGCTTGGTACACTCTTCCGCCCCACAAAACTTCGTCATAGGGATGAACGTGTCATACTTAGAGAATCGGTCCACAATCACCATTGTGAAGGTCAAATCTCCAACTTTAGGCAAGGCGCTGATGAAGTCCATTGAGATGCTCTTCCACGGCCGAGTAGGAACAGGTAGCGGCGTCAAAGGCCCTCCTGCCTTGTTCTGATCAACCTTGTCCTATTGACAAACCAAACAAGTTGTTGTGTAGCTCATCACATCATCCTTTAAGCCGGGCCAGAAATACCCCTACTTCAGTAAGCTCAATGTTCGTTGCCACCCCGGATGGCCTGCCCAGAGAGTGTCATGACACTCCTTCAACAACATCCTTCTCAACCCCTCTGCTTTTGGAATGAACATTCGGTGTCCCTTGGTAGATGACGCCGTCTTCTTCCCAAAACCGACGCATCTTCCCTTCTCGGATGAGCTGTAGGATTGTCTTCGCTGTGGGATCCTTGTCGAGGCACCCCTTTATCTTTTTCCAGACGTCCGTGGCGACATTACTCGATGACGACGAAGCTAGCACACGAAGTGCGGCCAAGTCCGCTCGTCGACTTAATGCATCGGCCACCTTGTTACATGCTCCCGATCGATATACAAACTCCACATCGAACTCCTTTAACAACTCTTGCCAACGTGCTTGCCTCCCAGTCAGCTTGGGTTGGCTAAGAAAGTGGCTAGTAGCTGTGTTGTCGGTGCGGGTGATGAACTTCGACCTAAGCAGATAATGTCGCCAAGTCCACAGACAATGGACGACGGCAAGAAGTTCCTTCTCTTGCATCGCGTACTTCCTTTCCGCGGGGTTCAACTTCCGGCTTTCGTATGCTACCGGGTGCCCATCTTGAAGCAAGACTCCTCTGAGAGCAAAGTCCGAGACATCGGTCTCTACTTCGAAGGGTTTGGTGATGTCCGGTAGTGCGAGCACGGGCTCTTTCATAACGGTCTCCTTCAACCTTCGGAAGGTTGCTTAATGTCCCCCTGACCCGTCCCAACTCTGATTCTTCTTCAGTAACTCTGTGAGTGGAGCAGCCAGGTGGGAGTAACCCTTGATGAAGCGTCGGTAGTAGTTGGCCAACCCCATAAATGTTCGCAATTCTAACACATTGCAAGGAGCCTGCCATTCCGCGATGGCCTGTAATTTCTTCGGGTCCATCCGAATCCTCCATTGGCCAACTATATGACCCAAGAATCCAACCTCCCATTGCGTATAGGTGCACTTCTCCTTCTTCATGAATAAATGGTTCTCCTTCAGCCTTTGGAAGACACGTTCCAAGTGTTCGACGTGTTCCTCCAACATTTTGCTATACACCACGATGTCGTCCAAGTACACCACGACGAACTTGTTGAGGTATTTATGAAGGTTCATGGGGTGCAAAACGTGGCCGGAGCATTCGTCAGGCCAAATGGCATCACCAACCACTCAAACGCCCCATAACAAGTCACACACGACGTCTTGGCTTCGTCACCCCCGACAATCCTAACTTGATGGTACCCCGACCTCAAATCTAGTTTGGTGAAGTAAACTGCATCCCACAGTTGGTCGAACAAGTCCACGATCAACGGAATCGGATAGTGGTTCCTCACTGTTACCTTGTTGAGTGCCCGGTAGTCAAAACGCAGTCGCAAGGTGCCGTCTTGTTTCTTTTGGAACAACACTGGGGCGCCGAAAAGGGCCTTCGACAGCCGAATGAACCAGGCCTTGAGGAGCTTATCTAACTGTTTCCAAAGTTCGGCCAACTCTGGTTGTGCCATTTGGTAGGGACTCTTTGCTGGAGGGTATGTCCTAGGAATCATCTCGATCTGATGATCCACTGATCGACGAGGAGGGAGTGTCGATGGCAATTTTTAAGGCATGAAATCTTGGTACCTCTATAGCACGTCCATTATCTCTGGGGATTCTTGGTCGGACACCCTGTCATCCTTCATTAACAATGTAGCTAAGAAAGTGGGCTCATTCCTTTTGAGCCCCTTCTCCAGCTGCATTGCCGAGATCATCGAACCCTTGTCCTTCTTGGATCCGGATTCAGTTGCCTTAATGAGGCAAGGTTTCCCCCACGAAGAACGAGTTCATGTGAGGCATCGGTATCGCCTTGGTGGTCTGGAGAAATTCCATTCCTAGAACCATGTCGAAGTCGTCCATCGGGACCACAGTGAAGTTCAAGTGTTCCCTCCACTCTCTTAGCTTCACGAGTACACTCTTCGCAATACCATGGATCGGTTGGGCTGTTGAGTTGACGGCTTTCATCTTCCCGATTTCTCATTCCAGTTTCAACCCCAACCGTTTTGCCTCAGTTCCGGACACGAAGTTATGGGTGGCACCGGTGTTAACCATGGTGGGGACGCTCCTCCCATTGATGGCAACATCCACATACATCAGGTCTGTGGATCGTGACTTCAATTTGTCATACATCATGTGGACGGCACCCAGCTGAGGTTGCTCATCCTTTATGTTGTCTGGCCTCTTCCCCACTGTTCTCTTCGTTGTCCAATATCACGGCCAGCTTCAAAATCTTCCTTTGAATTGTGTCGACTTCCCCTTTGTGTGGACACTCATACCACTTGTGTTCCCCTTTACAAAGGAAGCACGAGATGGGTCTGCCGAACCGACCCCCTTTTTTCGAATTAGCTGAAGAGATCGCAGGTTTCTTCAAGCCCTCTCCCCCAGTTCGAGCTCGGCTCGCCCTGGCGTTGTATGATCTCGAGGTGTAGGAGTTGAAGCCTTGTCCACCGCTCCTCACCGTATTCGCGCTACCCGTCTTCTTGGGAGCCGAATCTTTCTCGACCGGGAAGTCGTTCAGTCTCTCAGCTACCGCCATGGCCAGCACCAAGGTGTCAATTTTCTGCCTCGCCAACTCTCTTTGGGCCCACTCCTTCAATCATAATTGGAAATTGAAGAGTCGGTCCTTCGCTGACATGTCCTGCACCTCGAGCATACACGATGAGTACTCTCTAACATACTCTCGGATGGAAGTCGTGTGCTTCAGTGACTTCAGCTTCTTCCTTGCGAGGAAGTCGGTGTTCTCCGGGTAGAACTATCTCTTGAGCTCCTCCTTGAGGACGCCCTAGAGTCGATCTTTAGTATGCCGTACTTGGACCTCCACCACAACTTGGCATCATCCACAAGGAACATCGAGGTCGTGTCGACCTTCAGTGACTCTTCTACATCACAGGCCCGGAAGTGCTGTTCCATGTCGAAGAGGAAGTTGTCCAATTCCTTCGCATCCCGAGCTCCACCATAGGATCTCGTGTTTGGTGGCTTCGCCCTTCTCTGGGGTGCATTGTTCCCAGCACGCATCAAAGTAGCGCACTTGTCATGTGCTTCAGATACCTGCTCGTTGAGATAGTGTATCTCATCCCGAGCGGCATCTCTGTTAGCGGTCAACTCTTGGACTGTGACAGTGAGAGCCTCCTTCTCACTGGTTGACTCTTTCAACCTGGCATCCAGGTCGTCAATGTGCTTCGATTGGCCAATCAAGACTTGCTCGAAGTGACCCATCCGGTCAAGCTCCCTTTCGACGTGGATGCACCAATCACCCAACGTCATTCCATTTACCATGATGGGTTCCCCCTCATCACTACTACTTCCTGTCATGACTTTTCACTCAATGTGCTACGGTTCTCCCGACCAAGCTCTTATACCAATTGACACAGTCCGCCTTGTTGGAACGCAGAACATGCGGCGCGCTCTTGTCTCCTAGCGGCAAGAGTGCCAACCGTACACAAGGAACGTCTTAGAAGTGTCGTTCGACACGAGAAGAAGGGACGGGATTCGATTTATATGGGATGAGATTATGACATGCAATACGACAAGGTAAAAGACACACAACAATTCACACAACAATTCACTAGCTTTGATGTCAATAGCTCTCTGGTAGGAAGTTTGATTAATCTGTGTCAAATCAGTTATCGACCAATCAAATGCCTTAAAAGTGGCTTAGCATATTTTAAACCCACGTTAAGGACCGCAAGCCAATGTATGAGCCACATCGGTCTACGCAGAGCTCAGCACCTAAGCGCTGAGCATGACCGTTTTGGCGTAGAGCCCCTGCGCTTAGGTGCTGAGCTCTGCACTTCGGAAGCGCATGTTAAACCCCTTCTTGGCCGACTCGGAATGCTTAATAGCTAAGGCTTATCCTCTTTTCTCCCATTTCCACCTTCCCACCCCTTCCACCTTCATTTAAAAGAAGAACAATTGGAGAACAATTAAAAGAAAAATTGAAGAATGATTGGGAAAATAATTAGAGAGCAATTCCACAAAATCATTCCCAAATATCATTAGTGAGAGAGCCTAAGCCCAATTAGAGAGAAAGAGAGAGAGAGAGAGCGCTAAATCCATCTTTACCTTCATCCTCCTTCAACCTCATCAACTAAATCCATCTCCATCTTCGTCTACCTTCAACCATCTTCAACCACATTTATCCCACCTTCATCCAAATCACAAATCAAACCCAAACCCAAGCACTACAAATCAAACACAAACCAAAACACTTATCAAGCACACAAGCTCAACCAGTCATCATCATTTTCTAAGAATTAAGATCATACTCAAATCAAAGGTGTTCTAATCCAAGGAGTTATCCCGAATGGATATTAATTTGGTGACAATCTCTCTTAATCTCTTTCTTAAATTTGTTTTCTATTTCGTTTCTATTTTGACATTGCCTTGATTAGCTCTTAAATAATACTCATCATGTGATTTGTTGGCTTGATTGGTTGTCTTGAGATTTAAATGAAGACGAACCTCATGTTCACTTGGCGAAACCCCACTAAACATACCATGTTCAACTAATTTATTTCCAAAGCATGAATCTTGCCTAAAAACGTCCTAAATGAAATCGCTGCCTCAATCACCTGTGGTTTATACATCGATTTCGTTCATGGATATGGGCTCTAAATGAGGCCCATTCATTCAATTGAACTCATTCATGAGTATCAAAAATGACCACCTTTATTTGTCAAATGATTAAATCGCTTAGACATAATTTAGAAATCCGGCTAAAATGTTGAACATTATGTGAATACAATGACAAACCTTATAATCCATTTAGTAGAGTCGTCGTCACCAACGGGCTAGTTGGCCTCCAACTAGTTCTACACCCCCAAACTTAAGTCTCTTTCATTAGGTATTTGAAGTCATTCCCCATCAGGGAATGGAGTGCAAATCGGCATGTCAATACAATAATGATAGACCTTTCGATCCATTTTAGTAGAGTCGTTGTCACCAACAGGCTAGTTGGCCTCCAACTAGTTCTACACCCCGTAACTCAAGTCTCTTTCATTGAGTATTTGAAGTCATTCCCCATCAGGAAATGGGGTGCAAATCGGCTTCTTCATGATATCTCTTTAGATATTCGTGTTAGGATTTGATGGTTGACGATATAGCTGAAATGGTTTGCGGTTACTACTCATATCACCAAGGTGCATCTTCTTTTCAGGGTGCCCAATCCCAAGAAACTCCACAGTTAAGCGTGCTTGACTTGAAGTAGTATTGGGATGGGTCTGGGAAGTTTCTCATGAGCATGCATCTAAGGACAAAGCATGCTGGAAATCCTTGTGGTGGTCTATGGGGTCAACCCTCAATCAGGAGAGCAGATCTTGGTAGCACCAGTAGCCTGTGTAGGAGACTAGGGTGTTACAAATGGTATCAAAGCAACCCTGCGACCGCGTTTTGAGCCTGTGGGCCAGGAGTGCCTGGTCAGCCGCCTAGCAGGGGTGGATTCTAGGGCTAAATGAGTGCCCATACACAGCAACGACGTTGCGTTCTTTGAGTGGGGGTCAGTGTACATGATACCCCAAGGATTTGATGGTTAAGGATATAGCTTAAATAGTTTTGCGGGTACTACTCATATCACCAAGATGCATCTTTTTTTTAGGGAGCCCAACCCCAAGAAACTCCACAGTTAAGCGTGCTTAACTTACAGTAGTATTGGGATGGGTGACCTCATGAGAAGTTTATTAAGAGCATGAGAGTGAGGACAAAGCATGCTGCAAAAACTTGTGATAGTCTGTGGGGTCAGTCATCAACCAAGCATGGCTATTTTAATATCTCTTTGCTTTCCTCATCACTATCTTCCGTCTCCTTCTCCTCATCACTCTCCACCTTCAGTTGTTTTTTTTGGTATGTTGACCAATATGTTCTCAACAACAAACTATCAAAAAACAAGTTACTACACTGATGAAATTATAGCAATGTAAATAAATTTTAAGATTCATAAATAATTTATAGTATGTCCGAGCCCAAAGCAAAACCGTAGTGGTTGATTTGCAACTCTCTCGAGCCTCCTTTCTTCCTCATTCATCAAAATCAACCAAGCCTCCACAACACTTGAGTAAATCATTTCTCTAGTATACAATGATTGAATGTCAATCCTTGTTACAATATATGTGCCATCATACTTGAACAAGATTTCACTGAAATTTTGAACAAATATTAGTTAATGTAAGTAGTACTGGCATACCATGAAATGGTACAGCAAGAGTTAAAATAAGTACTGAAAGGGGGTATAATAGTACTGATTGCAATAAAATTAGCACTTAAAGGGCTATAATAGTACTGATTGCTATATAATAGGGTACCTATCATCTATTGTATGATGCTTAAAGAAGCAATAGTCCACAATTGCTTGTTCCTTCTTTACCATTAGACTTGAAAATAATTTTCTATTGTTTGTCATCATTTGCGAGACAAACTCAATTGTTTCATCTTTGGTCCAGTCGTTTTCTTCACTTGCACTGTCTCTCACATCTTCTTTCTTCTTTGATTCTTTCTTCATTGTTGCTGAATTAAGTATATCTTTTATCACTTGGCTCAAATCATTGTTAAGCTCATTTTAAATAGGACTCTTCTCTCCCTATCTTCTGCCTCTTCTCTTTCGTCTTCTTGGTTCACATCATTTTCATCTTCTGCCTCTTTTTGGTTCTCATCACTTTCATCTTCTGACTCATCTCTTTCATTTTCTGCCTCTACTTGTTCACATCACTTTTAGCTTCTGACTCATCTCTATCATTTTCTACCTTATCTCTTTCACCTTTTTTTGGTGGAGATGGAGTGATAAGTGTCCATGAAATGTCTCTAATTCGGCTCTCTTAGCGTATCTACAGTAGGCAACATCCTAGCTCCAAGTTGCAGTGCTTTTATCATTTTTGACAATCTTGTCATCTTCTCTATGACTTCATCTATCTGTCAGTGAACCTCTGGATCGGAGAAAAATCTTTGACTTCCAGTTTCACTACTTACAAATTCTTGTGAAGCATTATATCTAGGTAAGAGCGTTTTCACCTTGTCCATTCTTTGCTTGTGGACATATGAAAGGACAGCATAGTCTCTTTCGAGCAACATGTAGGTTTTGAGTAAGTTCCTACATTACCAAAAAAAAAAA
>BSSO01007942.1:0-10552 GCA_030267885.1 Mesembryanthemum crystallinum | reverse complement strand
CCAAAAAATTGGACACGTTTTAGGAGACGTATCGGGTGCGTATCCACAAGTATCGGTCGAGTATCTATAGAGTATCGGTATCGGATAAGTATCGGATACGGGATACGTCTGCTAGGTGAAGTATCCGTGCATCGTAGGTGTCAAAGTAGCTAGAAAATTATTAGTGATCTTAGAACCTTATGGTGATTGGTGACATTAGGAGTCTACAGTAGCCGTGTTATAGCAATGCAATGACGGTATTGAATTATTGCAAATTTCAGACCTCATTCCTGGAAGAAAAAAAAAAATAGATTGTTTAGTTTGATATTGTACTGACCTATTTGTTGTGAAGTAACTGTAGAAGAACGATCTATGAAAAAAGTTTGAACAGGCACAAATTAAACTCCTTCATGAGGGATATTGTATTAAATACATGATGAAGGGTTTCGCAGGCCCATATTTCTAACTGGAGAACATGGAAATGAGGCTCATACTTGTGAATGGAGAATATGAAAGATGGAGTTTTAATTTTTACCATAACCCATTTTTGTCAACCTGTAAGTCAGTGATACATGGTGTTAATTCAAAATCATTTTGCTCCACAACTATTCTTTATTAGTTTTACCCAAGAAGTGGGATTATGCTTTTGGTTTATCAAACCCAAATGGCAGCACGAATAATGTAGCTTATCACTGTCTCAGTGACCGTGATTTAAGTTGATGGCATCTAGTGTAGTTTGACTGACATGTTGCAAACTGGCACTCTGATTGAACCACAATCACAGAAATTTGTGGATTCCTTTTGTGGTGACTGTACCTTATAGTATTATTTCATTTTAGGAAAAAAGTAGTAGAGTGCTGACTTCTCTTTGGTCCTTTCTTGTAGCTGTTGATGGTTTTCTTGAACCATTACATGCTTGTATACTACTGTACGATCTTCTAACATTTTTCAACATGATGCTTTATGTGCTTTTGATTATGTTATCCTATGAAAAATCCTCGAATACCCCTTAGGGTTTGCGCTTATCCTTCTTTGAATTGAATGTGAGGATGATGTTCAGTCGCACCATTAAATAACTGGGCTTATAGTGTGAAGACTGAAGGAATACTGTGAAATCCAACTCAAATAATGTTGGAAACTTGTGACCTATTTTATAAGAGCAAAAATAGGTATACAAGCTTTTACGATTACAAGACTAATATGGAAATCAAGAAACGATTTAAAATGAGTTCTCAGAAGGAAAGTCCAATATATTTCTAAACTTGGTTATGGCCATCATCAACTCATCATCAACATTACCCCAATGCTTCCAAAGAGGCTCCCGCTAGGCAAGGTAAGGGGGGTTGGTTGTACGCAGCTTTACCCCTATGAGAACAGAGGGGCTGTTTCCGTTTGACCCTTGATCCGAAGTGCGACAACTGTCAGCATCTTCACAATAATAAGAAGTGCAGACAACTTCTTTAGCCATTTGGATTTAGTCCATTATATTCCAAAGCCAAAAGGTAGCGAATCTTTTGGCTCCACCGGAAAGTGGACATAAACTTGGTTATGGTGAACCTGAAAATTCTAGTTCAACAAAATGACTAAGAAATGGCGTTAATGCTGAAATCAGACTGGTGATAAGTAGCTCTTATTTCCCTTTGATGTATTAGCGGATATTTACTGGTTTCACTCTTTGTTTAAATGCTAATGACCATCAAAGCATGAGGTCATTTATTCTATGTAGTTGAGCCTGTAATATAATATCCTTTTTGCACTTCTATTGGATTTGTTATTTTCATAGTTTGATCATTGATGACTGCTGTTTATTTGAATCTGAATAAATTGCAGGGGCTCTGCAATTTCCTGCTGTCTTTCCACCACCTACTACCGCTACCAGGGAGTCTATGTATGCTCCAGCACCGGCCCCGTCAACTTCTGGGTCTAGAGGCGCTATAATCCCCGGATCCACAGGCACCGTGTTACCTCCATTGGGTTCATTTCCAGCTAGCGGTCCTGCTGCAAGCACTGCCGGAAGTTTCACATCTGGTTCCTCATTGTTGAACCCATTCAATGCTTTGCAAATAGTGGTTGCCTTATATGCTCTTCTTGTGTTCCTGGTGTCTAAAGATGCCCTTTGATTTGATTAAATGCTAGGTGCGACTAGTTTGTTGTATTTATGTGACTTAAATTTAGCAGTAAGCTAATTTTTGGACACTCGCGAGTTTTTTTGGTATTGCTGGAGCATTTGGTGAACTCATCATGTACTGCGAGTTACGTTAGATGACTGGTGGTTCTTGCAATTGAAAAGTTTCTCCATTCATGAAATGAAACCAGTGATCAGAATTACATGTGTGTCGTTGTCATCACAAAATCAAAAGTATTCTTGCGATTCTTTGTTTTCAGGCTTTCATATGCAATTTGCTTGGATTTTCATATAGAGATCAGCAATGTAACTTATTCCTGGGGTTTGAACGTGATTTGTTGGATCGTTATCTGGAAATGAGCACGGCTTAACTGCAATCACGAGTTGGAAGGAAGGAGACAGTCTGTTTATCCAGGTCATGAAGCACCCGGAAATTCTGCAGCTGCATGCATCCAAATATCGATATGGAATTACTAGGCATGATTCCCAAGCACACTAATCGTGTTTTGGTATCATCAATCACGAAGTTCTCTCTTGGCAGATCCAATACCACATCATCCTTGAAGTGGAATTTTAGCTTCGGAAAGCTGATGCTAGAAGAACTTCTACTAGCAGGATATGCGAAGCACAAATCCAGGTTTGTGAATGGGGACGACACAACAGGAAGCTTTGTACGTGCTGTAAATTCTCGTTTCAGGACCCAATATGCTTCGTCTACTAAGTAAGTTATGCTTGTTCCTGTGTCAAGAATTGTACCACTAGTCTGGTCTTGTTTCAACCTAAATACAGAATTTGGGATTTGAAGTCGAGTGTCATCGAGGGATATCCCTTCAAGAGATACATAGTAGTAGGATGGTAGAACTCTGTTTGTCAGTAAGGGGGTGCCCTTAAATTTACTAGCAATATGGTCCTTGTCAGCCATAGACCCAAAGGAAAGGGTACCCCTCTTGTTTTCTCCTAGTCCTGGCAAGCAATACGAGAACTTCTTCGCCTTAAGTTGCGAGACCAGCGACAAAGGGCCTCGCCCTAGACCTACCATCCCTTCCACAATGCCTAGCCCCGTCCCATCATTGTTATCGCCACATCCAAATCCTATGCTAGGTATGGACACATTTCTTGTGGTGTCGCCTAGGGTGAAAGTGTCTGTTGCTAGGTACCCTTCAGAGAAGGACTTATCTCCATACGTGGCCACGTATGTACACTGATTAGCTTCACATTTTCTCACACTCGAGGCACACAAACTGTTGAAACAGGGGAGAATAGAGAACGAGGATGAAGTAGTAGGGTCGAAAACTGGGGTAGGTTGAGAGTAGCAGTTTCTACAAGGTGTGCATTGTGTCCATATGAGGTCACTTCCGGTATCCATGATGGCGGAGAAATGCCTAGGAGGAGTTCCAAGAGAAAGATTCACAATGACTTCTCCTTGGGATTGACGAACCAATGATTCAAAATCAAGGTTATCTGTATGTTCTGGTGCCAGTGTACTAGTAGTAAGTTGATCAAGCCTTTTGCTCCGAAGCGATATGGTTCGTTGAATTATTTGAATTTTAGTGAGATTTGATTTCGAATTGATGTGTTCTATATCAAGTTGAAAACTCGTTGGGAGAGACGAGGTGATTGTTAGTGAGTCGTAAGTAGTTGATGCTGGAGGAATGAGCATGACAAGTAGAAATGGCAAAGGAAACAAGAGCGAAATCGTGACTCTCATTTTGAAATGGTAGCTGTTAAATCTGAATGCCTCCTATTTACTTCTGTTTGCCCTTTTATACTGCTGTCATGGATAATGTCTCATGTACTTCCAGTGCAACAACGGAACCTTGTTTCATAAGACCTCATTCAAGGACAAATGGGGAGGTGGATGTCATAAAATCCATTTTATTCATTTTCATGTTGATGTTAACCATGTGAAATGTTTACATGTAGTGAATGATTCGTTTTTCTTTTTCTGTTACCATGTGAAATGTTTGTATGTGGTGATTGAATGTTTGCACTTGTCATGAATGCAAAACCCATAATGTCAAACCATAGAAGGTAGACTTGGAGAATAACTTACTGTACGTGTATGCATCCATGCCTGAGTGATGCTACATCAATATTAGATATGGATGGAATTCATCCAAATCAGGTGGGTCCCACACTCTAACGAGATATTAATACTCCAAATGGGATAAATGAAAATTCTTAAAACACTATTTATCCCGTTTTAGTTTTAAATATACTGATAGAGGGTATAAAAATTGTTTAGCCCATCTGATATGTATAAAGGAGGCACATATTAAGTTTTTCAATCCCTGAAGTTTGCGCGAGCTTTACCACCCCTGAAGTTTTCTCTCTAGCCTTCTCAAAAATAGCTCTTTTAGTAACACCAAAGTCAGTTGGAATAATACCTGTAAATTAATAAACACCCAAGTTGTTAGCTACTGAAAGAAAAACCCGAGGATGATTTTGAACAATGGGTACCAATTAGCGTTGTCCTACTCATTGCAAATAGTACTCATATATAAAATTATACATATATGGTTATAACTAATTATATTTGGTTTTAACCAAACCTAATAAATAACTTATACAAATTCTTGTGTACAACCGTCTAACTGTTAGACTACCCTACCCAATGGTAAATTTTCGCAATTTGTGGGTTACTTTTAATGACTTAGAGGCAACCTTTTACAATTTAGTGTATTTTAATAAAATTAACTTAAGCTGTAAAATTTCATCCTTAAGTTGCTAAAAATAACCCAAAATTAGGAAAAAAAAAATATATCCCTTAAGTTGGATTGTCTAACGGTTAAATGATTGCGCAAGAGTGTTAACAGTTAGAATCTATAATTTATTATAGATTAATTGCAAAAAGTTAAAATAAAAAAAAAATCCCTAAAATCTAACCGTGTAAATTAACAACACAATTTCAATATCACAAATTCTCAAATGAGACGCGTCTCATCTNGTGAGACGGACCAAAAACTAACCCTTTTAACATGAAAACTCACTCTTTTATATGATAAAACTCACCATTTTCTTACAAAACATGAAAGCGTTTGCTAATATGATAAAACATACTTACCCTTTTCTAGCAAAAACTCATCCTTTTAAGGGCGTCTCATCAATTATCTTTGTTGAGACGCGTCTAATACAAGACAAGCTGTTTCAATATTCCATCCTTTTATCACGGTGTTGTTTTGACTGAACATGAGCAAGCCTCTTACTTTTAGGGGCCCAATTTTTTTTTTTCTGTGGCCCAACTTCATTTAGACCTGATAGCAAAAGCCGCAAATCGAGGACCAGAGGCAATGACCAGGTAACACAACAGCTACCTCATTAGGTGGAGTAACAAACAAGCCATTACCCCATCTTCTCATTTCCGATCTGCGACTAACAAAACATTGTAAGATTTTAAGATTTTTTTCATTCCTCTACTTATTCTATTAAGTATGTATTATTATTGTATTTGTTCTAGTAATGTCAAATTTTACTCTTAACAAAGTTGGTGATCTTTTCAGCAAGTTGAAAACTCAAGCTTGCCTCGTACGTTCATCTAGAGACCGGATGGTGTTCTATTGCTTCCCCCGTATTCAGACTCGTTGTCAACAATTGCTTACTCGGTTAAATATATATAATGGGGGCGCGGATACGTGTTCTGATGTCACCTTAATACTCCCAGATGATGTTCTTATTGATATACTCATTAGGTTTCAGGTTGATCAAGTTTTGGCATGTAGAAGAGTTTGTGTTCGATGGGATGTCTTAACATCCTCACATGAATTTCTGGAAGCATATTTGAAGACACTAACTCCAACAATTTACTTGCACAGCCTGTGTTTGAATGATAAAAATTTCGAGGTGGATTTGTATACCATTGATTACACGGGGAACGATTTTGTGGTGGAAAAAATACACTCAGATTCTGTAAGATATGAGAAAAAAGCATCACTTCTTTACTGTTCTTGTGACGGGCTGTTGCTTTTTAGAAAAGATCACAGTTTTCTTGCACAATATGCTGTTCGCAATTTCTTTTCAAGCAAAGTGATTCATGGAATGGAGACTACGAAGTCAACTTATCCCATTGGTATCTTCTTCAATCATTCAATGAAGAAATACAATTCACTTCACGTAACTTTCAGTGGTAACAGGTATTTGTATGAAATTTTCACTGGTGAAGAAGCGCAGTTTTGGCAAGAACTAGGATTCTTTCCTTATGTGCCCGGAAGGGAAAATGGTCCAACAGCTATTAATGGGATCCTCTATTGGATGGTATACAGCAAGGGTGGTTATGAAAATGAAGATAATCGATTACTTGACCCTCCATGCTCAGAGTCTATTATGTTTTTCGACACTTATAAAGAAAAGTTTGGTGTAAGGCCTCACCCAAAGCCATATTGTTCACAGAAGATTTTAGCCGACTCAAGTCTCCATAAGCATGGACACATGCATCTCCTAGAGATGGAGGGATCGTTAGCGTTGTCTAGTATATGTAAAGGAGTAATGCATGTTTGGCACTTAGATGATGTTCGAGGATGGACTTGGGTTAAAAAGTGGGAAGTTGACCTTGATTGGGGATTGAAGAGGAATCCATTTCACCGTAATCCAAGTACGAAAAGTCGCTATCAAATAATTCCAATGAGCATCAAAAGCAATGAACTGCTTATCTGGTGGACTCACATAGGTCTGCACCACTATAATTTGCAGTTGAATACCGTGAGGCGAATTGCAGGCATTGATTCTAACGCTTTTCACGGCCATATATCATATACCAAGTCTGTGAAGAGCATTGCACCATTGCCAACTGATATATAGAAATATAAAGGCAATAGCCCCCTATTGAGTTATGTTAGATTCTTTTGCTTTAGTACGCGTTAGATTGAGGTTTTTAAAATAAAAAAGTAGTAGAACTTTCAGTTCAGTTCAGTTGAAACAATTTCATTTTAGTTTCAGTAATGTCTATTGCTCCTGATAAAACTATTTTATTCATGTTCTTCAGTCTTTTCAAAACTTTATAAGTTGAAACTTTTCCACCTCCTAATAGGAGGTATCACATTCTCCGAATTTCAAAGGGATTAAACAATTTGTTTGAGATTTACTATCCGCAACAGAAGCTGTAGCAGTATGGAGAGAAGATCATATCGTATCCAGGCCACAAAATTTGTAGCAGAGGTTATAAGTAGAGGAATCCATTGATTGAAGAGTAGGAGGGGAAAGTGCCGAGAAGCTAATTTGTACCAGTGGAGCTTATTAACTTCAACGTGAAGTGTACACAGTTACGCACTAGTCATTACACATTGTTTACAGCGATTCTTTGAACTGAGATATTATATCATATGTAGCACTCTGGAACTGAAAATGCAAGTTCCAACAACCAAAGAAACATTACATTTGGCTCATTGTCATTCACAAACATGATTAAACCTTAATCCAGAACTAGCCAGTATTCTGTACATGTAGTAGCAAAAGAGGCAAAATAGCCAAGCCGAGAAACAGAAACCGAGTATTCTGTAATAAAACCATACTACAACACAATCCATGGCGTCATAATTAACAAGTACGGGACGGGGATATGGTAGATCTTGCAAAAGCCTTTGTCATGCAATGATGTATGATCATGTTCAAAGCAGATCTTGAACAACTTTGTCATCAGTCTTGATGATATAGGAAATATGAGAGATGTTGTACCATTCAAAACCAGTGTCCTTGGAACATCTTTGTGGAAAAAGGGGGCAATCCTGAATACAGAGACCCTTTATGTCGGGCGAGACACACCATGGCAACTCGTGACAGTAGAAACTTCAAGTTCTTGCATCTACAAAAAAAAAAAACAAGTCCTCTAGAGATGACTGGCCACCTATCCGCTCAGGAATTCGATCTAAGTCATCAAACTCCAAGACAAGCAGTTGTTTAAGTGTAATGAGGGGCAAAAGTTGCTGCGGCAGAGACTTGATTGTTGGGGCAGTCGTACAAAGCCAGAGTTGTGAGGGATTTGTTGCTTAGAAGAGGAGTCATGTCGAAGAAGTAACGTCTAAACTCCGCCTCATCTTTCAAACTACCGATTCCCAGCTGTCTAAGGTAAGCAATTGATTACAAAATGCGAAAGTGTAGAACCAAATTTGGTTATGCAAAACAATAGGGCTGTCATACCTTGAAAGAGGAAGCTGGCAATATCAACCAAAAATTTGCTGATGCATAAAAATATGGTTGCCATACCTTGAAAGAAGAAGCAGGAATATCAACCTTTCTAATGTTCCGTATTTAGTATGACCAGTAAGAAGAAGTTGGAACAGTGGCAAAGTTATTCTTGAATAACTGAACTATAAAAATGAAATTATTCAACTAAAGTAAAGGAAACAGAACGCATTGCCTTAGAATCAGAAACATAAGACACCTTAATTCAAGAACAATGTAATTGGAGCGATCCCTATTATAACGCCATGTAGAACACATATTCAAATTACTAAGGTTTCAACCAAAAAAATAAAAATAAAAATAAAAATATCCAGAGTCTAACCAGAACATCAAATTATTAAACTCTGTCTTCCACATCAGATCACCCATAGAGAATCATGTTCCCCTAGCTTCAAGATTGAGAAGATGAAATCTCCAAGCAAAGATCTTTACATACGCAGAAGGAATAAAGAAATCAATTCACTTTCAGTAAAAAAACGGAGGAAAGAATATGACACCAGTTATTAATGTGAAACAACCGAAACGTTTTTATTGTCTGAAAGCATCTGCTATTTTCCTTTGTACAAGCTCAACTCCAAGGCGGGGAGACAATGTAGGAAGTGTTTCCTGCATGAGAAACAAAGGGGTTTATGAGAAGGTTGAACCTATACATGACTTGAAGTTGGCTAAACTAGTAAAGAGAACAAGAATAATTCAAAAAACAGCATGAAGACCATGAAAATTACATTTAACAGGTAATGACGGATTCAGTTGACTTAAGCATTGTAATCATCAGTCAGGAGTCAGGACTAATCTTTAGTTGGTTACTTACACTTGTGTTAGACTCTGGTACAAGGATCTAATTTTGGACTTTTGGTATGATTATGGGGGACAGACTCGGCCATTCCAGGAAGCTATTGTAGGGACTTCCATATGCTTTGATCTAATGCTTACTCTCCAACTGCCTATGCATTTGGGTGTCTGAAAGTTGGATGAGACTACTTTGAGTTGGAGTAGAAAGGCCGAGTAAGGAAGTTGAACAACATGAATTCAAAGTCCAATTGAGATTTTACACCTCCTTCAACACTAAAAATCCTTCAAGCCTCATGGTCATTCACTCATTTGTTAAAGAGATAACAAGAACGGAAGCCAACTGGTGAACCAACCGATCATCTAAAACTCCCAACCAAAGCAATACTGCTGAGGCTCAGACCATGTACTACCACTACGAATAATAAAAAAAAAAAAAAATTAAAAAAAATAATATTCGGCAATAAAATAACATTAGGCTCTTTCTCATTGACAAGCATGATTCAACTCGTTAAACCAAGAGCACCCCTGCTTTGGCGCTCGAACCAATACAGTCCTAGCAAACAATCCAAAAACCTTTCTAATGTACCGTAGACCAGTAAGATTACTATTGTCTACTTCATCAAACCACGACAAATGACAATCAAATGAAATCCATATCTAATCAATAGTAACAAGCATCACTAACATAGTACTAATATACCACTAAAAATTCCTCTACATTGAACTCTTCCTTTTCAACAAAATCAATGCTGTACTGTTACCGTAAGGGGTGATCCCGAAATCTTCACCGCCTCTTCCTTTGAAGAATTTAGCTATCTTCATCTTCATCTTGTTTGCACCATTCTTGTACTCTTCCGATCCAACTCCCTCAATGACTGCTTGAATTCGTATTCATCTTTGGCCATTTTTTCCGGCTTCTCTTCTTCCACTGATTCAGCCATTTCCGCCATCGTCACATTTTCTTTGCCTTCATTTTGGCGAGATGTATGCACTCCTTCTTCTTTCGTTATATCATGCACTCTTCTCTCTGATCGACCAGATAACGAGCGTATATTTCCGACAGCGGTAACAACAAACAACACGTTAATAATTTCGTCTCTCAATCCTTGGTAAAATGGTACAGTAATTAATACTCTAGCTCCTGCTCGGTGGGAGATGAGTTCTGCGCAACCATGACCCTGACCATCTCTATTATTTGCCGGAATTCGTCTAGCATAGTATTTTCGTCCATTATGATGAGAGATTAGAGTGATTAGGGGAGCAATTGCTCCACAGTTCGCCTTAATACAACACCCCACTTAATAAATACAACACCCCCATAAAAATACCAGTTTTATCCTTTTCCTAATTTTGCTTTGTCCCTTTTCCTAAATACTTGACAACCTTTCACGTTTCATTGGCTAATTAGATCAATAAATTCACTGCTCACTTCCATATTCCATCATTATTGTTGTGTCCCAATCCAATCAATTTCCAAACACT
>BSSO01007941.1:0-10552 GCA_030267885.1 Mesembryanthemum crystallinum | reverse complement strand
TATATACTGTTTCTGCCGTTGGTTTTGGTTATTTTGTTGCTTGCGGCCTTGGATGCAACTTATGAATTTTTACAGAATAAATTTCATTTTTTTATCTCAGAAAATCCCTATGAAATTGGATGAGGAACAAGGCTCATGGATTCTTCAGCGGGAGTTACCTGTAAGTCATAATCTAGCCATTGTCAGGAAGTTCCCCCATCCCTCCTAGATGCTATTTTTATATCCACCTTATTTTAATTGTCGTTTCAAGTGATTCAACTATCAATCTTCTTTTTCATGCTGATCTATATGGAGTTGTATACATTGTGGCATTTAACGTCTAAAGAGTAGTGACTAAATTGGATTTTTTTTTTCCGATAATTAAATTGAGAACAGGAAGGATGCTATGAGTACAAGTATGTAGTTGATGGTGATTGGATCTCCAATGAAGATGAGCTTGTCACAACTCCAAACAAAGATGGCCATGTCAACAACTATGTTCTGGTGAGTCTTGAAAGTATCATGGCTTTGCTATTGTCTCGGTAGCTAATTTTTCGCATGTCTGCTCCTTTTTTGTTTACGCCTGGGAGAATCTTGTGTTTAAACTGTAATGTATAATGAAACGAACTGTAAGTCGTGGTAATGGTCGAAACTTTTTTCTTTGCCATTGCTTGAAAATATGAAATTGGACAGCCCAATATCTTGAATCAAGTCGGTATATCCTGAATCTGCACAAATTGTATCCAGCATTTAGTTTCTTGTGTTTTGCATACTTTAATCCGCATTTGAATGTCATATTAAATAAATGCAAAAACTGAGTATGGACCTATAGTGTTGATTACACTTGGAAAGTCACTCCTTTTTCTGGAGAAAAGTCACGTCTATTTTCTCAATGAGTGTCATCCCTCGTAAGAAAAGCCGCCCCTTCTTTCAAACACCTGTCTTCAAATAAGACATCCTCATGTATACTATATTCTCTAATATAAATTGTAAAATGAAAACAACCACAGTTCTCCAAAAAGAACCGCTTTTTATAAAAGATAAATCTTTATCTGAGTTGTTGATTCTTTAATCCTGTGTAACTACCACACCAGAAGTGCAAAACTGACAATCTGTTACCTGTTTAACTTCGACTTTTGTGGGAAGTCTATTTAACCGCTGGCATCTTGACACATTTGTAACTAAAATTTCCTATTGTCAGGTTTCGGCTGATGATCCTGATAGTGAAAATGCCAAGCTGAGAAAGAGGTTGACTGGGGATGATCCTGATCTCACTGCAGATGAACGACTTCGAATCAGGCAATTTCTTGAAGGAAACCTCGACTGATGCATAACCTGCTGATTTTGTCGGTATTGTTCTATAAATGACGTTAATTGGTATCAAGGGCCAACAAATGCGGCTTGGGGTGGGTATTGCACCCACACTGCACTACCCAGGATTCATGAATGAACCAGATTTGAGTCTCATAATCCCTGAAGAAGGGAGGACCCCTTACCAATTTCGAAAAAATAAGATAAAGAACATTGAAATATAAGTGCATATGATCTGTACGGCTGTAACATATTTAGTTCATATAGAATGTATGATCTTTGATATAAATCCTTTGACAATGTGAAGTAATGACTTGTCACATCACTGATTGAACTGGGAAACAGATGATACTGTACTAGCTATAGCTCGGTCTTGGTCAGGATACGGCACTAACTGCAGCGGCGGATTCTGAAATATTATGAATTCACATTAATACCACCCAAATTTAATAAATACCACTCACCCTACTAACAAAAATGACCAAAGTAACCCCAACATAACATTTAAAAAAAAAAAATCACTCTTTCTCACCTCTCCTTTCTCACGTCTCTCTCCTAAGCACACCCCATACTCCCTTGTTTTCCCTAACACTCTGTTTTCCCACAATTCTAGTTTACAACCACTGTCCAATTCTTCAGTATGGCAAGACCAATTGTCAACCAATGCAAACCAGTGGTAATGGATATTGTACACAGCGGTCGTAGCTATGCCCACCTTCATTGGTGTTGGTCATTGTTACTCTCTTGCAAGCACCACAAAAATGGAGTATATATAAAGTGGACAAGACACGAGAAGAAGAAAATAAACAACAGAAGTACAATTGAGTAAAAACTAGAAAGAAAGGAAAAACGCAACTTAACGGGAATAATATCAAACCCATAAAAAATATCCAGAAACTAAAAATGTCAAATTACACAATAACATCTCAACCCCAACAATCGTCACAGATACATTACTCGACATCAATGGCTGGCACAGCTAGTTGAATAACAGCCTGTAGATCGATACCGCTTATCAAGCGCTGCTCCGGGAGTTTAGCTTGACAAGCACGACTTCTTGGAGTGGCGCCACTCCCTGGAGTCGCTTGTATAGTTATTGATTCAAGCTGTTCGATTCTTCGGGTATAGCTCACCCAATTTGTTTATCTTCATGCTCTGCATTCATTCATTATATGATGGGATTTATCTTTGCTCTTGATCGGTTTTTATTTTCTCATGATCATTGGATATTGTTTATTGGTCTTTTATGTAATTTTAAACAATATGATATATGTTTTTTAAGAGGTTTTCGGCAAGTAGTACAGATTTTGGGCAACGAATTTGGCAGGTTAAGAATTCTTCTAGTTGAGGACTTCTAAAGTTATAGTATTTTGGTAGGTAAGAATTCTTCTAGCTTAGGATTTTAATTGTTGCTGCTTGCTTGTATAAATTGATTCAAATTTTTTCGCAATAAAATCACAAGATTTTGATCCCATAACAGGGGGAAGGGGAGGGGGAGGAGAGAGAAAATACAAGGAATGACTATGTTGGGGAGGGGAACTGGTTGGGTCTGCCGGTCTGGGATGGGGAGAATGGGCTGGGGTTAATTTTGTCTTTTAGCTCTTTTTTTGGGTGTATTTATTGGAAACATGGGTGGTATTTACTACACTCCAATATTTTTAAGATGGTGCACTATTTTTAATAGGAAAATCTAATATATTTATATAAAAGCGGCATTTTTCGGGAGCAATGAGGCGTGCCACGTAAGCAAGTAATTTTAAAACATGAAAATAATTAATGTAGGAGATAATAATTCCGGTGACTTAGAGGGATACTAGGAAGCTTAAAGATAAGAAATATGCATTAAGATGAGTTTGTTTCTTAATTGGATACTTAACAACTAATAATATATCTTTCTATTAAAAAATATATATATTTCTCATATATATAGACACGGATTGCTATCACTCTTCTACGTCCCATACCCAGCATCTCCAATCCAGAGCTGTTTAATTTTTTTTCTCTTTATTTGTATTTCTTCATTGATTCTTCCATACTTTTGTTTTGTTTTGTTTGTTTCTTCTTTTTTGTTTGTTACTTTCCTTCTCATTCTCTTTAAATTTTGTTTGATATGATTTATCTGTGTTGTATCTTCATCATTACATTTATTTAATCTGAAAATTTACTAATTTGACTACGAATCATATTTTGCAGATTTATGAACTATTAAAGTATATAAAAATGGTCAAATAAATAAGGGGATTGCTAAACGTAACAGGCAAATTACTTAGCGTAACAGAAATTTCCCCAACTACCCCTCCCATTTCATCTCTACGTTTTGGGTTTCTCCATCCTTTCTCTCTCCTTCTCTCTCCAACCACAGCTAAACTAAACACACAATACAATTAACTGAAACCAAAACCCACCAAGTAATTTGCCTGTTACGTTTAGCAATCCCGGGCCTAGAGACCTCTAACAACAACATATTGAAGAAGCGATTGATATTTATTTACCATCATTTATTGAATAAATTGGGGTTGTGTAATTCAGATTCTAATTCTGTTTTATTTAGAGAGAGTAGATAATTAAAAATTCAATTGTTGTTGCTGCAATTAGAATCCAGTTGAATCAAATCACAGGAATTGAAAAATCAAAGTGAATTAGATATTAATATTGGTAAAACGATGTTGGTGGTGGAAATGACCGAGATGTTAGAGTACACGACCATTCTGATACATGCGGTGCAGGCACGAGGTGGGCTGCCGGCGGGGTGTAGGACATCGGTTGCCGAAGGGGGAATGGGTCGGTGTGATCGGGGTGACTAGGAAGGGCTGGGTTGGATGCCTGATCTAATGCAATCGGAGCCGATGCCATCGCTGCAACTCATCCTTCTGCTTGAGTCTTCTCTGCTCACCATCTCTCTCCTCAATCAACATGGCAATAACCAACTTGCTTCAATTACTTCATGAATTAGGATTGTGTAGTACTGTTGTTTGTGTTTGGTAATTGTATACTCATTTTATATTTTTTTTGGCTTTGGATTTACTATGGAGATTAGAGAGGAATGTATTGAATGAGAAGAAGTTGAGTTATAATTCAAAAGGGTGTTTTAGGAACATTTACGTAAAAAATAGTTACGTCAAGTAATTTTCCCGTTACGTTAAGCAGTTTCGATAAATTCAAGTAAGTTTTTTAATATATCTTCAACCAATTCATGTTTTTAACTTACTCTCTTAATTAAAATGATGTGATGTCAATTTTAGAGATGCTCTTTCATCGAAAAAAATTTAATAGATGCTCTATTTTTAAGTTTTTATTTACAGGTTAATGATTTTGTTTGGATGAAGGACGAATCTACGTATGAAGAAGAGGTACGTACAATGGAAAAGAATTAATGGTGTGTTATCCCATAAAATAAACAACCATGGTGATAAAGGTTTTAGATTTCGGTATTTTAGATCTTTATTTTGTTGAATACGATTTTATTATGTTGTTATAGATTCAAATTAAATTGTTTTTTTAATGTTTACCAATTATAAATTACTTGTATAATTTTCCTTTTACTAGAACATGTATAATTTGCATTAGATATATTTTTTCATTAGGTAGATAATTAACCAGGTATATATGCATGTCGTTTGTTTTACAATGGTCATATGTGTTTACTGTAGAGTTGATGAATGGTCATGTGTTTTAACAATGGTCATGTATGCAAGTAAAAAGATAGTCTTTTAGGTAAGGAGAAAATCTAATTTAACTGAATTTGTTTCAAAATAGGAAAAAAAAAATAGATTTTTTTATCTCCCGATTCGAGATGGGTTAAGTAACTACTTTAATAATATCTTACCTAATAAGTCTCCTATTTGTACGTAAATACCATATTACTCCAATAACATGCTTAATTATCTTTATGACTAATGAATAAAATAATATTTATTTATCATAATATAATTGTGAGACCGTGCAACGCACTGGTTTGATTTCTAGTTTGATACTAATATTCTCAAGTTTGGTCAATAAAATAATATTATTAACAAGTTGAAAATTATAGTACAAAAATATTCCAACGTTTGCACTTTTGTCACAAAAATGTGCAGTTTGCTAACGCCGTTGTTGATTATTCTTGAACGTTATTGTCACATGTGAAGTTTCCGCTGTCAAATCCCTAACACTTCATTGAAGATATGTTAAGCTCTTGAAGCTGCAAATCAATAACCGCATACAATATATGAACACAATAAAGATGCATGTTAGTCATTTGTGGAGCTCTTTGCTTTGGTTTCCCGGGAGTCATATAGATATCATTCATTTCAGAAATATCAATATCATGACTACAACAAAATCAATGAACTTTCTCCATGAGCTCTTCCAATTCACCATCTCTCATCATTTGGATTCTGTTGGGGTATCTCCCCAAATCCCAAACTAATTCATTTGGATTGTTTTTATTTTATTTAGTTGTGTGAGAAATAAAAAAGAAAAAAAGATTGAGTTAGTACTAACACTTTGGTACGTTTTGGTTTGTGAGGAGTTGTTTAAAGGCTTGGCCCATTTGGTGAACTTAGGCGGTAAAGTTGGCTTCTAAAAAAAGCTTCATTAAAAGGGTTTTGACCCTTAGCTTTTGTATGTGCCGCAAAAGAGAAGATTACTGGTGTGTGGCAATTTGTGTGTGCCGTGAAGAGCCAACAAGCACTTGTGAGAAGTCACAAAGTGCAAAGTTGAGGGTCAGCCGCAAGGGTGAGATAAAAACAAATAGAGAGAAAATTGTGGGTGTTCTCCAAGAGGTTGTTTTAACTCACGATTGATTCGGTTAGCGGTGAAGATAATCAGAGTATTTTTCGGGTTCGTCTTCAACAGGTGTTCGGGTTTGTATCTTTGGGTTGGTTGGGTACTATATTTGATTGTGGATATTAATTTGTACGAAACCTAAAGATAATTTATTGTTTCTGTTGTGATTGTGTTAAAATACAGTAATTGACAAGTGGTATCAGAGTTCTGGTTGTAGGATCCGGGTGGTGGGAAAATTACTGTACTTTTCTCAGGGAGGAATTGTGTTCAATTGTGCTAGAATCATGTCAGGGAGTGTGCCGAAGTTTGATGTTCCATTGTTTGATGGTAGAATTAATTTTACTGTGTGGAGAAGTATTGTTGAAAATTTGTTAGTTTAACAAAATTTAAATGAGGCTTTAGATGAGAAGCCTACCGGTTTAATTGATGCACAATAGACATCAAAGAAGAAGAAGGCGGTCAGTACAATTAGGTTGGCTATAGCTCTGGACATCAAGTACAATTACTTGACTGAAACATATCCAAAAGTGCTGTTAGATAAGCTCCAGAGTGTATATGCATCTAAATCACTGACTAACAAGTTGTGTTTGAGATATGAGTTGTACCGGTTGAGGATGGAGTGGGGTACAGTGTTGCAGGGCCACATCAACAGTTTCAATCAGCTAGTATGTCAGTTGAGAAACGCAGATGAGAAGATTTCGGATCAAGAGGAGCCATTGTTGTTGTTAGCTTCAATGCCCAAGTCGTACAGGCCGATTGTGCAGACATTACTTGTAGGGAGGACGAAGATTTTGTTGGATGAAGCAATGACTGTCTTGAGCGAGAACGAGAGGATGATGATCCAGGTTGAAGGTGCTTCTCCAAGAGATGATGAGCTAACTATTGCCCAGGGTTCCGAAAGAGGGAGGAATCAAGAGAGGAAGAGAGGTGCCCCGAGAGACAGATCGAAGTCGCGTGCGAGAGACTTTAGTAACGTGGAGTGCTACTATTGTGGTGAGAAGGGTCATATTCAGAGCCGTTGCCCGAAGATGAGAGAAAACTTGAAGAGTTTCAAGAATCTACAAGAGAAGATGGGTAAGGCCAAACTTGATGAGGGTGGTTCTTCTAATGTGGTTCAAAGTGATGATGAGTTGTTCTTGGCTAGCCACAATGAGAAGGTGAAAGACCAAGAGAGTTGGGTGTTGGATTCGGGCGCATCAAGTCATATTTGTCGAGACCAAACCTTGTTCGATACTTTGCGCCAAGATGGTGAGTATGGTCATATCAAAATGTGGAATGACCGAAAGATGAAGGTCAAAGGTATGGGTAGCATTCGGATGGAGCTCCATGGAGGTGTGATTAGAACCTTCCACAACGTGAGGTATGTGCGCGATGCTCATGTTAATTTGATTTCGTTGTGAGAGTTGACATCACATGGGTGTAGATACGTTGGTACCAGAAGGTGGTGCAAGGTGTATTGAGGTTCTAGTTTGGTAATGCAAGGGAGGAAGGCCGAAAACAATGTTTGCTATGTTGAGGGTCGTTGTGTTCGCAAAACAAGATCGTGACGAATAAGGTCCGTTTTTCGAACGAGTTTGAGGTGTTTGGTGATTTGGGTCAAGGGAGGAATTTGTTGGAACATCTCCCCAAATCCCAAACTAATTGATTTGGGTTGTTTTTTATTTTATTTAGTTGTGTGAGAAATAAAAAAGAAAAAAAGATTGAGTTAGTACCAACACTTTGGTATGTTTTGGTTTGTGAGGAGTTGTTTATGGGCTTGGCCCATTTGGTAAACTTAGGTGGCGAAGTTGGCTTCTAAAAGAATCTTCGTGAGGTGATTAAAAGGGTTTTGACCCTTAGCTTTTGTGTGTGCCACAAAAGAGAAGATTAGTGGTGTGTGGCAATTTGTGTGCGCCGTGAAGAGCCGACAAGCACTTGTGAGAAGCCACAAAGTGCAAAGTTGAGGGTCAGCCGCAAGGGTGAGATAAAAACAAATAGAGAGAAAATTGAGGGTGTTCTCCAAGAGGTTGTTTTTACTCGCAGTTGATTCGATTAGTGGTGAAGATAATCAGATTATTTTTCGGGTTCGTATTCGGCAGGTATTCGGGTTTGTATCTTTGGGTTGGTTGAGTACTATATTGATTATGGGTATCAATTTGTACGAAGCGTAGAGATAGTTTATTGTTTTTGTTGTGATTGTGTTAAAATACATTAATTTTTCCCAACAGATTCTTTACTTATATACTTCCACTAGATGCATTGCATTGACAATATTTCACTCTTTCCTTTGCAAAGCTAATCATAACTCATTTGCGATCCCTAAAAGATCCAACATTAAGTTTAAGATAAAAGCATAAACAAACGAGCGCAATGCAGTCATAAGACCATGTGCATTCTTCCTATGCCCTAAGAATGAAGCATCATGATAAATAATCAAGAACATTTGGGTGCATCTCAACCAAATTCAAGAGTGATCTATAATGAGATCCCTACGTAGTATCACATGGTCTCTTAACACCAAGTTCTTGGTTCAACCCTCTCCCAGTTTCGATCTCACCATTGTTTATAGGTTTAGCGATTTTCAATGCACGCACTTCCAGAATGAGATCTTGTCTCTTACAAGAAGATCCAACCGCATTAATTATATCAGAAACCACATCAAAAAGCCAAATAACATCGACGTGATTTTTTGAAATTCCTACAAGTGTGAGTTGAAGTTGATGAGCAAACTAATGGACATAATAGGCTGACTCATTTTCTCTCAAAATCAATGTCTTTTAACCACCAAATTCACCACGCATGTTACTACTGTTGGAAAAATGGAGTTATATCCATTTATTTATTGAATAAAAATTTTCTATTTTAATAGTCTCCTAATTGTTGTAAAATACTTAGTGTATTTTATCTTTTATAAATGGTTTAAGTTATTTTTATTTTTATTTTTTTGATAAATCTTATGTCAGTTTTGGATAACTGTTTCCTTGGCCAGAAAACAATATATATTCCCAGGCACTGCCAAGTTTTCTCAGAGATTGAAAAATCTTAATAATATTTTTTTCCCTTCTCTTCTTCTCTAAAACCTTTGAGTGCTTAACAATGGTTGGGTTCGTTGTAACATCGTTGGATTGAAGTGCCACTTCCTACGATGGCAAAATCCGTTCTATCTTGGGAGACGATTGCTTAATTCTAAGGCATCGTAAAGGGAGCAATTTGGTGACAGCAAATTCGTTGGGTTCGGATTTTTGTTCTTTTTCAATCAGGTTTATTTGATTAACTGTTTTTTTATTCATACGAATTAATTGCCAATAACAATCTTAAGACGAATTTTTTGTTTTACTTACTGGGCATGATTTCGTGTTTGGTCTGAATAATCCGTATTGACGTTTTGGCGCGTGAATATTCTTTGTTACTATCCACTTATCATTGAATTTATGATTGGTTATCTGATCATCTTAAATTGCATGATTGCATTTGATGGTGTTGAGGTATGATAATTTCCCATAAGTTCATGGGGTTGGTAATTTGGGCCTTATTATGAGCCCACAAAGTAGTATGCCTCAAAGCCCGATTCTTATATACTTTTACTCTGCCATCAGGTATAAATACCCCACTCCCTCATAAGAGGAGGGGACTCTCTCTCTACTACATTCTCTCTAGAAATTCTCTTATCTTACTCCCGACCTGACTTGATCGTCGGAGGGGTTTTCCCCAGCATGCCCCGGGGCTAATTTCACCTCTGTTTTGCAGGAGAACTTTCGGATCATAACTACTTGAACCGCTACATCCGGATTCGGATCGTTGATCACATGCTACTCACGTTCCCCCTATTTCGAACCTCTCAACAGATGGTATGATATGATGTTTTGTCTTATTGCTAATTTCAATGAAATTGTTTCACTGCCTCCATGTTAGTGGTGATAAAGTTCTATGCCATGGTAGTATCAATTCATTTAGATTTTTTTTTTCTATTGATTGGCTTTGTGGATTAATAAATGGTTTATGCTTGTGGAATGATTCTCACCATTTTTCTTTGCTTTATAGTAGTATAGTAGTATAATTGTTTTAACTTTTTGTTTTGCAACTAATTTCGTGTTTAGTTTTTGGTATACTTATGTATGATTGTTTGTTTTTCTAATTCTTTTCATATTTTTGGTTTGGACGATTTTTGTAGATTTGTTCTACAAGTTTATATTCTGTAGAATTTTACTTCTTCTTAACTCTGTTTGTTGTTTCAATCTTATTGAACTATTTTTGTTTGTGTAACAGAAATGGAAACAACGGCCAATTCGGCAAACCCCATGAACACCACCATTAGCATGAGTCATGGTGAGAAGCCACCAAAGTTTAATGGGTATGATTTTAAACGTTGGCAACAAAAGATGTTATTTTGTTTGACCACATTAAACTTGGCTAAGTGTCTCACCGAAGAGCCAACCCACTCGATAAGGATGACGCTGACAAGGAAGATGACACTTTGTATAATGTGTATGTGAAGGTTTTACATGACACAATCTAA
>BSSO01007940.1:0-10552 GCA_030267885.1 Mesembryanthemum crystallinum | reverse complement strand
GAACCTCCTCTATAATATATATTTACTGGACTTTTAGAGTATATATATATATATATCATTGTAACCATTTCTCCCCAAAATTCGAGATATACTATATCTTTTCATATTAGGTAGTGCTTACCGGTATGTGTGCACAATTTTGATGTTTACAAATTAAATATCTCTTCGGGACTTTTAATTGTAACGGCTTCAACATCGAATACAACTTGGTCTTAAAATTTGATATACAATACCCCTTGAAAACTATAAATCGAGAATAAAATTTGTCCCACCATGTGTGCAAGTGTGGCAAATGCCAAACCAACTTGACAAATTTGACAACAAAAGACAAGAATCTTTCTATATTACATGCTGGGACTAACCGTTTAACTACAATATATGATCTTCAAAGAATCTGCATGAAGATGAATGTTGCAACAATTAGGTGAAGAAGTGCATTCTTGTAGTTACTATTAGTAAATGAAAGATGAACTTTTATCAACATAAAGCAAGATAATATGCATCAATTCTCACACGCGACCTGTATATTGTATCATCAAAGAGTTGTTATTTGCTCATAAATACCATTCTTTATGAACAAATAATAACTCTTCATATATAAATTTTCTTCGGAATCACAAGTTCACCTAGACCCTATTAAATCAAGACTAATCAAGTTCGTATCAAATTAGCCTACTAAAAGAGTAAAATGCTTCAAGTGATTAATTAGTTTCTCTGATCCATCACACAAATCAAAAATTCGACCTTAGTACTTAAGGCCTAGGCATACGTATTAGTATGCACGCACGTCAAACCAATATACATGGAATAATTGCATATATACATCCTTCAATTAAGTGATCACTAATAATAGATCAATACCCAAGAGGTGTTGGCCCACTGGTAAACAAGCTTTGGCTTATACACCAGGTCACGGGTTCGAGCCTCCTGGGGAGCACCTACACGAATTTATTCGTGGAATACCCGAGGCTGTGCGTTAGGAGGTGCCCTTTAGCCACGCCCAACCTTCCTCATTGCAGACACCAAAAAAAAAAAAAATAATAGATCAATAAATCTTTTAACAAAAAAAATAAAAATAAAAATAAATAATAGATCAATAAATCCGTTGTGGATATTATACTTATTATATATGCAAGGTAGATTCATTTCCTATATATATTATAAATCCCTCGTTCATTCCTAAGTAGCCAGTAGCTACATATATATATACATCATTCATTCCATATATTGGCTTATAAATTATTTCTTCAACCAACTCACTAATAGAAAAGGAAACAAGCTAGCTAACCATTATTTCTCATAGTTAACATCCACCATGCAATATTCTTCTTGGTCTTCTTATTCTTCTTCCTCCTCCATTCCACCATTGATGGTGTGCTCAAGAAAACAACAGCTAATTTTTATATGCCTATCTATATGTCTCCTCTTGATCAGCACCATCCCGACCGCGGCTGGTGTCTTGCAGCTCCCTCCGGGCATGGTGGTGCCGGCGGTGATCGGGTTCGGAGACTCAATAATTGATCCGGGCAATAACAACAACCTTAAGACGATTATCAAGTGTAATTTTCCACCTTATGGCAAGGATTTCATGGGTGGAATTCCTACTGGCAGGTTCAGCAATGGCAAGATCCCTACTGATATTTTAGGTAAGTAATATATACTCATATATATGATCATATGATATTGTTTTCTAGTTTCTACTTCTTCTAATACATCATTTCTGATAGCTTCATCAACGTGCATATTTACAAGCCTATATATGGTGAAGGGGTAACTAGGGGACTGGCCCTTCTGGCCGGGGTTATATGCTCGATCTCTCCCAACTCGTCCCCAGTAATGAATGAGATTCCAGTCTCATTACCCTAAAAGAGAGGCTGGTGTCCTTACATGTTAAAAAATAAAAAAATAAAAAAACACTTTGGTCCCCACTATATTAATTTTCTGATTTAGCCACTAATGGTGACCTATCTCAACATCATGCCTTGGTATAACTTGTCAAACCAGCTTTTTAATTCTTTTCTTTTGGAGTTATTATGCCCACAAATGCTGAAGTAGGGACAAATAGGAACTCTTAGCTTGTGCCTTTCTCAACCTCATGGAGGTGAGGATTCTCTATCCTATTATATGTGTCATCTCCTATCCTACTCCTTTATCATGTATTTGAAGCACAAACTGTTTATATGTATTTGACACATAAATGGTTTATATAATTTTTTTTTTTTGAATAAATTGAGATATATGACAAATATACTAGGGTTAGTTGAGAGATATCCAGATATAAACGTGGTTTATGAAATAAGATAGGTGATCTTGAAGGTCTCAACACTTGTATGTACTATTGAATTTCATCACAATATAGCTAGTACTAGTATTCTTAGTTATGACTGGAGGCCTAATGTAATACAGTAATAACAATTAGTTGTAACATCACAATCTTAACCATTAGTCTCTAATTGGTGTTGTATTCTTGTTAATTATATATATTATTAAAATCAGACACATATTCAACTTTAATTTTGTTTTTTTTAAAAAAAATTTCCAGCTACCTCAACAACCAAACACTTTATTCATTTATCCCTTTTTATTGTTTTTGATTTTCTTTTTCTTTATTCTGGGACATAGTTAGCTGTCCCATTATAAAAACACCCAAGATTACGAGCAATTATTACATGGTTCGAGACCAATGTTCCCTCTCTCACATAATAAGGGAATCAACTCCAAATCACCCACAAAAGATATGATAAATATATGTGAGAGAAGGGAACATTGGTTCGAGATCATACAATAATTCTCCAAGATTACACCTACGCGAGTCTTTTTATTTAAAGAAAGATAGAATGCACCACATGAGTCATGAGACTTGAATTAGGGTTGGAGGTCTATTGGAGTGCTCCACCTTAGTTGGTAGTTAAGAAGGTTCCAACCACATTTTTGGCATAAATTTGATTGTCCTTATTAGACTTGACTCCTCTCACGGGGTAGCTGTAAATTGGCAATTCGTACTATACTTTTGTCGGTGAGTGACTTACAATATAATATATATAGCAACATTTATATTAAGAATTATTTACAGTAATTACTTTTGTTGCCATATGTGATTGGCAATCTATATATATATTTTTGCTTCACACGAGCTGCGTGTGTGGCCATGCACGTACTTTTGTTCATTCACGTATGAAATTCTTGATGCCTAATCTTTGATCTTACTCCCTTTATTTTATTTTTAGAACAAGTTCCATTGAGGTATACTAAAGTTTAACCAAATTCTTTTTGTTAATGAATCGGTCTACTTGTGTTATTCATCTACTTGGGGCGAAAATTCAAGTGAGTATAAAATTTAGCCAAATTGCGGTTTGGTATACTGAACTTTTAGTAATTACATTAAGGTATGATGTACGTATATATAACAAACTACAATAACTAAGATATTCTCCGGTCACATTTCAGAGATTGAAGGATGACGTGACAATTTAATTAGTTTGAGCTGAACAACTAACTTACATAAATGTCCTTAGCTCAATGATGAACTTTCAAATAAATGATATATTTTTTTTTTTTTTGAAATGATTTTCAAGAATTTGGCCATCCCTTTTTAAAAGTACGTATGTTGGAACCCACACTATTTTTTTTTTAAATCAGTAGGAAGAAGTAAAAATTATTTTTAAGTTAAATTCGAATAGTTATATTTCCTTTTAGAAAACAATCAAATTTGAATAAATGGAGTACCATTGATATTAGACAATACACACCAAATAAAACTATAGAGGCACATCAATTGTACTAATCTAAGGGTATGTTCTTTTCGTCTTATTTTTGTTAGAACCCATTATTTTTCAACAAACCCCAACAACTTCCAGCAAACTCCGACAATTAGTAAAAAGTTCTAGAAATCTCCAGCAACTCCTAGCAACCTCCAACAAACAATAAAAAAAATTCTAGCACTTTAAAATCACAAAAATCAACACTTCCAGCAAATCCTAACATTTTCCAACAAACCCCAGCAACTTTCAGCATTTTCTAGCAATCCCCAACAACTTCCAACAATCAGCAAAAAAATTCCAACAAACTATAGCAAACTCCAGCAAACTACAACTCCAACACAAAAAAAAAAAAAAACCAGACGAAAAGAACAGACTCTGAAAATCACCCCTATTTCAATACAAACTACATTACAAATATCCCTTTTAATTTCAAAAAGGAGGATCTATCTCTCATACAAGTATTTATGGTGAGCAGAATCTAGTTTTTCAGAATTAGGCCTTGAATTTATGAATGATCAGTATGCGACTGGTGGTAATGCACTGTTATGTATGCTATATTGATTTGTGGCCTATAGTTTCCTTACAAGTAGCAACATACATACATAGAGGTAAGCATGTGTCATTTTCCCATTAATGTTTTACCACCATAAAACTTTCCCATTCAATTGGGTCATCTATGGTTGGTCTAACATTATTCATTATCAGTCCCATAGTGTGTAAGTGTACATGTACAACTCCTAGCTCCTACTTCCATACTTGGCAGTTGCGTATATCTTTCTGCCTCTCCTTTTTATTTTATTTATTTATTTTTTTTCGCGGTATTGTTCCACATACATGAGCTGCATATATAATTTAATGTTGTAAATGTGATATTTCAACTGTTCTACATAAAATAAGCCAACCAAATGAGTCGGGTTGGGGTCAGTTTATTCAGATTCGAATTATTCCCAAATCGGATCATTTTGGGTTCGGGTTGAGAAATGGTTAATTCTGACCAATAGATATCGGGTTTGGATTGACCCATCGAATCGGAAACACCATATTTAAGAGATATATTTCTCTGTCAACTTTTAAGCTAGCAATATTCTTTCAAACATGATATACTAGTAAGGTTTTACCTTATTCTGAGTATTATGGATGTAATATTATAATGTTTTTCTCGTCGTGCTTATTTTTTTTTTATTTTTTATTTGGTAGAAATGAGAACGTTAAATAACTAAGCAGAGTTTACAACACCATCTATGGGGTTCGTCGTGCTTATATGTATAGAAAAGTATTAACAAATGGTAAGATAATTAATTAACGCTATGTCGATGTCAAGAGCGAATATAAGTTACTACTTGCAACCACTATGTTGAGATCAATGTTAAAACCTTTATTGAACAATAATAAAAACCAAACACACAATTATAAATTATGGATATCAGAGCAGTTTATTCCATATGTTTATCAATGATATGAGATGAAATTCAAAATTTCGAATCAAATGGTTCGATCAATAAATGGGTCGGGTCTGACCTTAAAAGTTTCGTGGGTCAATCAAGTGCAGGTCAAATCGGATTTTCGGGACGTAAAATACTTGCCCGAATCCTTAAAAGCAGGTTGGGTTAAGATCGGGTTTCCAGATCGGAAAGATTTTTTAGTGGTCTATAACATCAATGAATAGCTGTTGCTATACAAATTGCTAATACTCTGAATATCATGTCAAATTGACTATAAAATTTGGGGTTTGATTGATGTTTGTTTCAGCGAGTGAACTATCGATTAAAGAATATGTGCCAGCATATTTGGACCCAACATTAGGGCCGCAGGATCTCCTCACTGGTGTTAGCTTTGCTTCGGGTGCCACCGGTTATGACCCGTTAACATCTAAAATTGCGGTAAAAACTTAATTTAATTATTTCCATTTTCATTATTTTTCCTTTTCTTTTCAATATATTCTACATAAGTTTCTAACTATTTATTGGTGAGATGACTCAATTTTGTTGACTTCAAGCATTTCAAAGGTTGGAAGAGCATATAGGAGAATTTTTTAGTACAGTAAAAAAATTCAAATATGTATTTTATGTTAATGTTTGAGTAACACTCTTGTGTAACCGTCCAACCATTAACCCAACCCAAGGGCTAAAATAGCCAATAATAAACTACTAAAAGTCACTATTGGATTGAGTAGTCGTCTAATAGTTAGACGGTTGTACACAATAATTTGCCTTGATGTTTTGGTTTAAAGATACTAATTATAATAAGTTTTCTATTTACATCCAAAAAAAACGCTTAATTTATATGCAGCAATAACCAAGTTGGTCTTGGCGTAGTGGTAACCCACTTCGTCCCTTAACCAAGTGGTCGGGAGTTCGATTCCCAACCCTTGCGAATGGAAATTGATCCTTGGCCAGTCCTTTACCCTTAAGTGGAGCTCACGGGGCGAGGGGATTATTCACTGCTGTCGGCAGTGGCTAACCTGGTTCAGACCCAAAAAAAATAAAAAAAATTATGCAGCAATACTAATGGTTTAAAATTTTTTGTCAATGGGCTAATGAAGTCTTGGCCTAATGGTTAAGATTGAGGTATGGATACATTAGGTCCTAGCTAGGTTCAGCTTTTCCCTCCCCTGTTGCATGTATAATTATTGTATTAGCAATTGTGCCTCCTATAGACCAACCAAAAAAAAAAACAAAAACGTATGTCAACAGGTCTTCCACTCTGCAAACAAAACACAGTTCACATTCCTTAGTCGGTCTTCATCAACACTACAAGCTAAGAAATCTCCCTATTTACGATGGACCCAAATACTGTCACAAATGTGACACATTTACTATGTTTTTTTTTTCCGCATGTTCTGCTTCTATTATTATGCCTTCAAAAGAAAATCTACAACTATTGTATGTGTACGAGAAATAGTAAGTGTAACAAATTGTGAACTGAGTTGAAGACGCTGAACTTAATTTAATTATATATTGATCGAACACACATGTTAATTAATTTCAATTGTATGTGTTGCATGCATGCAGTCTGTGGAGCCACTGCCTAGTCAGTTGGAGCAATTCAAAGAATACAAAGGGAGGCTAAAGCAAATAGTTGGGGAAGAAAGGACAAAGTTTATAGTGAACAACAGCTTCGTGTTAATTGTAGCAGGAAGCGATGATCTCGCTAACACCTATTTTACCACCCCATTTAGAAAGAAACATTATGACATTGATTCTTATACCGATCTTTTGCTCAAACAAGCTCTTTCATTCGCCCAGGTACTCTCATTCGATCATCCCTTTATTTTCTACTGTTTTTTTTTTTTTTTTTTAGGGGGAAAAAGAAAAAAAAAAAAAAAAATTACACCATGTATGTGTGAACTAAGTTAGTAGTTACTAATCTAAAAGTTTATTAAGTAAAACTTGCAGACTTAGTAACGCAAGCATTGCACGCAATAATAATATCAGTACTATGAATTACCTGATAAGAAATTAAGAAGAAGTCCTATGCTCGCACATGTATCAATAATATTAGACTTGGTAAACGGGTCAGAGTCGGGCTTGATAATTTCTGGTTCGAGTATTAACAGATCGGGTCGTTCCAATTTTGAGTTGAGAAAGGTTTGTTCATGACCCAAAGCATTCGGGTTTGGGTGACTTGGATTATGTGTTATGTAGATAAATAGGAGGGTAATTTGGTCTTTTTTCTGTTTGGGTTAGAGAGAGGAAGAGTAAATAACAAAAATGCTAACAATAATATCTTGCAATTAATAAAAGTGCACGTATTTTGGATACTAGTTGTAACTATAGAGATATCATATGTACAATTAAGAAGGAATGGATATCGCAGGCATTGTGTCAAAGTTAGTGTACCCAAAGAAAGAAAGAAAGAAGAAGAAGGAAAAAAAAAAAACTTATGTACAGATGAAGAGACTGCACTACCACTTTTCAAGTGAACACACAAAACTCACAAAGCTAGGGTACCCACATGGTTAGGGCCAGGGGATGACTTGCAGGTCACATTAACAAGTATTTTAGGCATTATAGACACTCCCTAAGTGACTTGAATCTCTGATCGGCCTCATTGGTTGTAGGTTGTTTAATACTACTAGATGATTAAAAGAAGCTTCTTCGTCATGTGTTTATTTTGGCAGGATGTATACAATGAAGGGGCAAGAAGAATGGCAATATTTGGTGCGCCCCCAATAGGGTGTCTTCCATCACAAAGAACACTTGGAGGAGGAATTACAAGGGAATGTTCAGAGGAATACAACCATGCAGCACAACTTTACAATTCTAAGTTGTCTGCACAACTTGATGCTCTCGATCGCAAGTTGTCTGACGCTAAAGTGATCTATATTGACATTTATACCCCATTATTCGATCTCATACAAAACCCTCACAAATATGGTATGTGCGCGCGTGCTCTCTCTCTCTCTCTGAAACTTATACACATATACATATAAATAGGAGATAAATGACTGATTGGATCTTCAACCATCAGTTTAAATTTCTGGTTGAAATAGTTCCTTCGCATGGTATGAGAGTTTCAATGGCAAGGTCTTCAATTCGATCCCTGACAGCCCCTGCCCCCTAGCTCCTATAAATGAGATTCCTCCTATAGTTGGTTGCCCCCTGGCTCTTATAAATGAGATTCCTCCTATAGTTGATTGAGTTGGTTCTTTCACACATATAATAAAAACATGTGCGTATACAAACACGTCTTAGAAGTGATAAATAAGGACATGTTTTATTTTGTTGATTTTTGCTATTATTGATTTATGATGATTTGTATTGATTTTTGCTGAAATTAAGATCATATAAGGAGATTACACTTAAAATCAAATAGTTTACTTGATTATCCTTAACATTATATTTGTTTGTTAAAAAGGAAATACATCCATTAGTGTTTTTCTATTTGGGTATTTAGAGCATGTTGTCCTATAATCTTTGATGTTTTTAATTGTTTGTTGGTTGTTGTCGAAGTTTGTTGAATATTATTAATCTTGCTAAGTTTTATAGAACTTAATATAAATTACTGGAGAATAAGAGAACATTAATAAGTAGTACAGTATTTTTTATACTAAATTATGTTTTAAAGGTACATTTTTCACCACATATCTCTTTTTTACTATATTCAAAGATGGGAGATTAATTTCACCTTTCATAAATATGCATGTTTACAGGACTTGAGCAAACACATCAAGGTTGTTGTGGGACAGGGCTAATAGAGGTATCAGTATTGTGTAACAAATTTGATCCAGTATGCCCAGACCCCTCCAAATATTTGTTTTGGGACAGCTACCATCCAACTGAAAAAGGCTATCAGCTGCTTGTTGATCTTCTTCTTGCCAAATATTTCAGATACCTGTTTGAACTTTGAAGATGTTTGATATGCCTGAGGAAGTTTATATCCTCGGAAATTTGTATTTTTCAGGAACTATAACTTCTTATTCATCCGAAGGGCCGAAATTGTGTGATTGAACACATGAAATACAACTGCTTCTTCCTATAAGAAATTTCACTGTAGGGTGTATGACAGGATGAGCAAGTAATTTTCCCTATTTGATGTAATGTAGAAGTTGTCAAAAAATCGTATGTCATGCATTTTTTTTTAGATAAACAACTAAGCATTTTGTATCCGGTAGAAAGTTGCACTTTTTGTACTCTTTTCTTATCAACCGAACTACCGTCAATAATTCGTTATCTTTGAATAAACCAAAATTTCCAATTGTATTGCTCCTCTTTGATTTGGACTAAGTAAGTATCTTTGTCATGGAATATTATCGATCCAAATTCATTTGTGTATGATTAGGTAGGAGAGCACATTTATGAAAAGCAATTTCTTGCTAGTGTTATAGTACTACTAATTATGCATGTCCACGTCCAATAGTACTACTTGCAAAAGGGAAGAGGATTATTTTAGACTTCCAATTCCATCATGCTTAATTCAATAATACTCCCTCCGTCCTTTTGAACGTTGTCAAATCAATAAGATATTTATCCCTTATCATATGTTTTCAAACCAATTCTTACCCACTTACTTGTCCATATTACCCCTCCACTATAAATCAAATACAATTAAAAATTCTCCACTCAACCCTCACTCCTAATATAAAAATCATAAACCAACCTTCACTCACAATATAAAACTTTTACACTATCAAGGGTAAATGTGAAAAAATCAACCTTTACAATTGTTTCTTAAAATCCGCACAATAATTGGTGTGACAACATTTAAAAAGTATAAAAGGAGTATATCTTATGATTTTGTGTGTTTTTGTTCAATTGGATATAACTCATTGATCTAGTTTGATAATTTGAATGAGTCTTGCTATTAGCTTGTGCCAAAATTCTAAAGGAAATGGAAACTTCAATTTTATTAAACAATATATCATTCGTAAAGTCATGGTAAAACATTGGAATCGACTTCATGGAGAAGAACGTGGTATTAACCCAAAGACTAAATTGTAGTATAATAGTGATGTGTGGCTGAACTACAACGGATGGCTAGAAATCATGGTGGGCTAGCAATCAAAATTGACTCATGTATGGGAGGGGAAGAATTAGCACAAAGACTAGAATGTATAATAGTAATACTTGATAGTAGATATGTAAATGTAATTTATTTATGAAGGTTTTACATGACTAGATCTAATCTAACGGAATAATCATGTAAACAGGATCTATACACATAATGAATATGAATCACCGATTTATTACCTTTTGAAGCGTGAGTTCCTCTTCGATTGAATGAATCAATGGATAGCAGGATCCCAAATGTTATCCCTCTAATGTATAGTCCACCCGCCAAGGATTGACCAC
>BSSO01007939.1:0-10554 GCA_030267885.1 Mesembryanthemum crystallinum | reverse complement strand
GAGATTTAATATTGTTACATAACTAAGATCTTTCGATCTTCAACCGGATAGGTGCTCAACTATAGACTCGCCGAACTCTTAATCCGTCTCAATTATAAACAACTTGAGACTCAAACTCATACTACGAATCTATGAAATCAATTAACAACCCCTACGCTTGGCTAGGTGGAAGAGTAAACAAATGAAACCATATAAGGATATAATTACAATTTCCTATGACAATAGCCAATCTAGGCTTCACTTCCATATAGTCCACTATCAGGGACAATGCATTTCAAAGAGTACAAGATACATAGTCACTCACGTACATGCCAAGAAGTAGATAATCGACTACTTTTGAGCCTAACACTAAAACATGTATATATATGTATATATATATCAACCCATATGGATAACCTTGTATCGGAGGATAGCCCATCACAATTCTCGTATCAGAAGGAGACACCCATCTTGGGTTGAATATGATACTAATGTGTTCATAACACAGGGTACTAACAATTCTCATGCTTTCTGACTTATAGGATTCTCTATGATCACCTAATATTTTTGGAAGTCTCCAGGCAATAGCACCCTAGTTCATACAACACCTCTTTTTAGCGACTCACCCATTTCTACTAGAAAGTTCAACATGAATCTAATAATGTGGGCTCCAAAGGATCATGAAACTCATGGCTCGATCTAGCATCAACAACTAAGCACCAATGGAGTAATATAGGATTTCCACCTCAATCCACTCATCTACATGGCTACCCAAAGAAACATATATTGTGTTTATTCAAATCCTCACATAGCTAGTAATTGCACAATGTTTCTATCACTTACTAATTTGTAGGTTTCAAACCAAAATCACATGTATGGATACACAAGCCCTAAATAGCTATAATAGGTTTCTACTTCAACCATCATTCAGTAGGATAACGGATTAACCCACGCTCGGTTCTTAATATAACTCACATTATCTAACAACATAGCCACATCAGATTATCTCAAATCTCAATGCCTCATACAACATAACAACAGATGATTTGATTCGACATTAATAAAACAGAAAATTGAATCCAACACCATAGTTATCTCACCAATCAATTACACAACAATTAGTAGCATTCACCACAAAACGATAAGGACAAGGGCCACATATTAGCCTCCAATCAAATAACTAACCAATCTCAGTCAAACAGATTCACACGAGTTAGAATCGAGCTCTAGTAAATCAAGCTAATAAACGTGGTGTTACCTGACAACGAATCCAAATCTATTCATACACCAATCCTTCAACCGAATTCAACTGAAACTGATTTAATTTAGCAAATCAGAACTAAGCACTTAAACCCCAAAATCAGAATTTCAATCACATAAATTCCAAAATAGAATTTCATAATCAAATCTCCAAAATCAAAAGTTGGGAAGGGTTTGGTAATTACCCAACAAGGAGAGAAGTAGAGGGTGGCGGTTGACTATGGGTGACTCGGCAGACGGCAACGTCACATTGGCAGGGAAGGGCGGTGGCTGCACACCGAGTGGCTCAGGTTGATGCGTCGACATATCAGAACCCAAAGTCAGAGAGATAAAGAGAGAGATGGGGCTAGAAACCTAGACCCCGTGCTTGACCCGCCATGACGTGGCTGGCGAGGCGGCCGACGTGCAGCAACGCCAGCAACAGCAGCCGCGACACCACATCAAGGGTGGTGTGGCTCGGTTTGTCGCGCAACAAGGAGAAGAGGGGGACAGATTGAGGGCTCGCCTTGGCCCATGGCCGGCGAGAACGCGACGGCGATAGTGACAAGGCCACTTGGCCTAAACCTGGATGAAGCGAGAGAGAGAGAGAGAGAGAAAGAGAGAGAGAGAGAGAGAGAACGAAGTGAAGTGGTGTGGTGGTGGTGTCTGATGTTGTTGTTGTCGGGTGATGTCGGGTGAGAGCTGAGAGAAGCAAAAGCTAAAAGCTTCCTTTGGAAGCTAAACAGAGAACGTGTGAGGGAAGAGAGGCAAAAGTGAGTAGTGAGGAAAATAACTTGGTCCAACAATTTCTATTTATATGAATCCAAATTTGGAACCCTAATGGACCCACGCCTTTCCAATTTTAACTAAACCATGGCTCTAAATTGATCCAACCATTTCCCAGATCGTTCTTCGATTTAATTTAAATAGCTAGAGTGCCAATAATTAATATCGACCTTCAATCTAAAATAAACAAATAAATTCTCTTTATTCTCAAGTAATTATTTGAATATTTATTAAATAAGAAATATAATATAAATTCTCGAAATAATATAAATACCTCGAATAATTATTCATTTTCTCGTAATGATAAATATATTTTCCCAAAATAAATTCATATTAATTATGTATAATAATTATAGAAAATATTGGGATGTTACATCTCATCCCCCTTAAAAGAAGTTTCGTCCTCGAAACTATGATAAATTACTCTGAAATATCACAGTTGACCCAATCACAAGGGTAAGAACAATTATTTTTAGGATTCAAAACAAGCAAGCAATCACACAATTATGTCACATGATCAATAAGCATTGAAGATACCAATGCTACAAACAATGTTTTCTATCAATACAAGTCAGAAAAAGAAAATTTTCGATTTTTCAATTTTTTTCGAGTTTTTACAAAGACTTCTTGAGAAAGTTTAAGGATTAAGAATCAGTAGAAAAATATCTTTGGTTTAAAAACTATTTTCAAAATAATTTTAAAACCTATTTTAAAACTGATCTGCTCGCTGTCAGAGAGGAACAACACAGAAACGTTAATCCCTCTGAACATAACACTTTCACCACTTAATGTTTGGTTCCCACCAATTATTCCCAAATCACTATGAACAAATCTAAGGCACATACAAGAATTCTAACAAGTAAAAATACCCATCTTGACTTGAAGTCATCTTGTATCCATTCTCCAATCGATGCACTTCAACGTTCATCATTCCATTTGCTTAGCTACACACAAAGACTTCACACATCTATTAAGCACAATTAGACATAAGTCATTATATTTGATCATCATCAAATTTGGGGACTCAATAGTTACACTAAATAGTCGGTGAGCTCACATATTTATTTAAGCTGAGGTTCTGGTAATCTTATAAGCCCGGCTAAATCTCTTCCCAAAACTCCTAAATATAATAATAATAAATTAAATAAATAAATTACTTAAAGGATAAATATTGAGATAAATAAGAAAATGTATTAAACAATAAATATGTGTAAAATTTATAACTCCAAAATATTTATTCTAAATAGTCTATATAATAACCAAGTTAATAAAGATCACTTTTCTAAAATCACCCCAAAGATGATTCTCTAAGCTTTAATAAAACCTAGAAATTTTTTACAATGGCCACTGCTTAGTGGTAGCCACTGAAACTTTTAATATACACCGTCAGAACTAAGTGATCTAATCTTATGCGTTCATTATCTCTTATCAATTATAAGTTTGGTTGAAGCCAAAAACACTTTGGGTGCGACCAAACTAATAATTATGATTCTCTTGACTTTGGTTGCAACCAAAATCAGTTTGGTTCCAACCAAACCAATAATGTTTCCACGACCACCGTTAGTGGTGGCCGTTGAAGAATTACCCATAAAACCTAATAGGTTTTCATTATTTTTAAGGGGTGGAGTGAATTTACTCAGCATAAGCTGACTTTTTCTCTTTAAATGTTTTTCTATGTTCTTACACAGATATCTAATGGGTTACGATGGGAAGTTTGATGGCAAGGACCGTGATAAGAATGTAATAGCTATACTAGTATATGTAGTTTATAGTAACACAATTATCGGTATAAGACTTAGACTTTTAAATAAATCTGGTATGTAATAATGTTACAAGTAGACTTAATATAAATTGTATGGAGTTTATACAAATTATCTTTATTCAGCTTTTAGCCTTGTATATGATATATGCATGTCGAGTATTAATTATTATTGTTACGACACATGTATATTGTATACGACGGTACTACACTAGAATTTGGGATGCCGCTGTCGCTGAACTCTCATTAGATAGTCCTAAATTACGGTGTGTGACATGATGTTATAGAGAACCCAATCATTATATACTTGAGATCATTCCTGGTTTCGTATCTGATACATTGTATCCTGGATAGTAACCCATAGCTACTGATTCAAACTTACTTTTAACAATAATTATCTCATTGTATAGATTTCCCTTTGTCACTCCACTTCCAATATTCATCGTATCAAACAGCATTCAAGGATATCTCAACTTCCACTCCCTATATTTCTATTTATATTTGACTAATTCTTATGCTAGCCCCATCTATATTAAATTCTGCTTGTAAAAGTTTCTACTATTTCTCATAACGTATTACTACTAGTCACAGGGTCAAAGAAGGCACTATAAATCCTAGTACAGACATATATTGTAAGTAATATAAATAATCATTTGTTTAAGAAATCAACTCAATTTGTAGAGAATAGTTTGTCACGGTATAGCTTATTAGTTATCCCATGGTTCACAACAGAATTTCTCGACTTAACTCTTCATAAACATCATCATTCAACTCACAGCATTTTCATATATTTTTTTTAAACTGAATCTCAGCATCTTGCAAATATAGGTATACACTTTCTAAAAGATCAAGTATCTCTTTTACCATTGAAACAACTCATGCCAATTCAAGAAAATCAATTAATTTAAACCATAACACGTGGTCACTCATCACTGTGCTATTTCACATCAAATAACTGTTTTCTTCATCGATATGTAAGGCACAAAAGCAATATACACTAACACTAGCTTATTCCTTTCTAGCACATGATCAAGTGATAGACAATTTAAGCTTTAAAACACACAAAAATTTCAACCTTAAGGATCTACCCACCACTCACTCTCCAACGACTTTCCGTTTTTTATTCTTACATTCATTTTTACCTATTCTTATTAGTTCATTTTATCCAATACAAATGCTTAGATCATACGATCCTTGCGTTAAGCCAAAGAGCGTACCGCTCTGCTACCACGTTGTAACACCCCATAATTTCTAATAAATATATAGACTAATTATATGAACTCGAGCCGAAATTTCGGCAGAGTTTTCCCTGAAATAAGGACACCCAGCCTTTCGACTTATGATATAAACAAACCTGTAAACCAGTTTATACGATAAAATAACATCATAATCCAAACAAAACCAAGCTTGGCAGAGCCCAACCACCCCAAAGTGTCACTTTTCAAGCGAAAGCTACTTGTCAACCTGTCTCTAGGGTATTATTGCCCTATAAACAGAACTACAAGGCTAACTATTACCTATATGTGAAATTCGTATTTATATGACTACTAGTAACTATTACATCATGACTACTCAAAATTATCAAAATTACATTAAAATTAGGTGATCGTCCTCACTTTATCCCATTCCCGTCCAACTTTTACCTGAAAAACAAAACATTTACAAAATTCTCCGAAGTTAGGTAACCATTACTCTACAGTGGCAAAACGGTTTTAGAAATTAATTTTGAAAGTGAGGATGAGAGGGAAATAGTAAAACCATTTGAATACTCCTTTTGATGTTATGTATACATTTCATGTATTCAACAACACAAGGCATACTTACCATGGTTAATCTTTACTTCAACTTGATAATATTAACTCTTTAAACCATTCCAGTTTAACTTATTCTTATTATAACAGTAATTTAACTTTATATTTGAATCATACTTTACTTAAGCTTGGCATAAGGGAGTTAGGATCCTGGGCCGCCACATCTAGGCGCATTTAAACTCTGACCACATCTCGGGACGGTAGCCACATTTGGGAGCTTAACTGAAATCTGTTGACCACATCTAGGGGTCATAGCCATATTTGCGGGTCGAAACTCAAGTGGGACGTCTCCTGAAACTCATAAGTAGTACCCAAAGGCTTCCTAAATTACCCACAGTGTTGTCTTTCACTTTAAGTGATTAGTAGCTTGCATGACATTTGTTTTCTTATATCTGACATCTCAAATATCACAACTCATTCACTTAGCTCACATATGCTCATAAGAACACAATCATCATCTTCTTTCGATCATTTTTCCTCTCTTCATGATCATGGTGCAGCTCATTATTTTTCTATGAATCTTGCCCATTTATAGGCTAGCAACATCTATTTTATTTCATATTATTTGTCACATCGTTTTGCTTGGTGTCTACACCATTTAAAGTCTCTAAAACATGCTTAAAACTTTATAAAACAATCCATATGATATCTAATATGTAATCTCATAGATTACAAACAACTAAAACCTTAAAAGCTCATATTTAAGCTATAGAAAAATTCTGGACAACATACAATTAGTTATGTTTTCCGTTACTTTGTATCATTTTAATTCCGTTTTGCACCATTTAATCAACCAAACACATTCCTTACTCAAAGAACACGTGAACTTCATCACTTACGTATAAACCATTATATGTATTACATAATTCCTTAAATTAAGGTCATTTTAAGCATTTTAAACTCCATTTTAATCAGTTCATACATCCTAGACAACATGTAAACAGCTTTGTTTCACTTAGTTTAAGCCATCAAATTTACCCATTTTACATATCTGTATCATATTAGAGTTTAACACCACTTAACCAAGACAAAAAATTCATGAAAAGACTTATATATAATTATACAATCAACCTTCTTCCATATACACAATTTCACAATCAGTCTCATAAATTCGTAACTCACACAACCAACTAAACTAACTAGAATTAACTGAAATTTAGTAAGAACCTACTAGCAACCACATGATTCCCTTTGGCTAAATGTAAACACAAAACCACTCAACACATAACATGCTCAAATCAGTTTGAAAGCGGAATCATGTGTTGGTAGACGTAATGGTTACCTCGACGACGATTCCTTCTTCTAACAATCAATTATGGCTCCTAAATAGTGATGCCCACAAGCTATCAAATCGATCCTATAAATCAGTAAACTAATCTTTAGTAAATTTTACTCATAACATTCTATTTGGCTAAATTAATCAAATTCAACTAATGGTTAGTCAAGATAATCAATTGAAGAAATTGGGGCTTGAATACAAGAATAATCAATTCAGATAAAAAGACTTAAATTAAACCTGAATTACAGTGAATGGCTTAAAGTGGCACAATTGGAAAATAAAGTTTCACTTGGTAATTTTCCGAAAGCTGCTACTGATACGTGGTTGTTGCAATTTGGTGGCAGCATAGAGAGTGATGGAATAAAGGGGAGGCGGTGGGTGGTGCCCGTGGCGTGGGGTTGCTGGGGCGTCAGGGAGATGGCTTAATGGTGGCGACGTCATGGTGGTGTAGCCGGTGGTCGTGGTTGATGATGGTGGGTGGTGATGGCGTTTGGTGGTGGTGTTGTTGGTGGGGTGATGGCGAGATAATGAGGGCATGATGGTGGTGTTGATGGCGGTAATAATAGTGAGGCAGAGAGGAGGTGAGAGAGAGAGAGACTAAGGTTGAGGAGAGAGAGAGAGAAAGAACTTCTCCCTTGTTATAATTGGTTAGGCCAATCAGTAAATGGATTAGTGTCCTCTCCCTCTTCTTCTTATGTTAACAATTGTCCCTTTAGTTATCAAAAACTAATTGAGTTTTGCATATTCATCCACCCTTCCATAGCCCATTTTCTTTTTCTTTTTCCTTTTCTTTTGTTAATTTCTTTACTCGCCAAAATATCTCAACATCTCATAGTAATTGTAATTGCTCTTAAATTTTATAATAACCATTTTAATTTGATTAACAACTCATTTTTCCTATAAGTGTGCATGCTACACTAATTCTAAAATTACTCACAACTATAGCTAGTAATCAAAATATCAACTAAAACTGCTAGTTTAAAATAGTCCCATATTCAGAACACTAGAAGAGATTTGGGATTTTATAACGGTTCCGCGTCTAACTTTATAACGGTCATAACCATTATATATTCGACGGTTATAGTAGGCGTGGGTTGATTTATAACGGTTTTAACCATTATCTAAGGGTAGCTGTTCATAACGGTTTTCAAGAAGAAACGCTATAGCTGTCCACATGTCTAATAACGGTGGGATTTTTGTACTGCTATCATAGTGCAAGTCAAGAAATTAAAAAAAAATAATTGAATTGTAGTGGCCTAGTTGCAGGAACCACTACAGTATGTGATAACCAATTAGTATTATTTTAATCTTTTAAACTGATTGATTATCAGTTGGCCTTATCTATACGCCACTTGCCCAGTCATCCATTCTAATAGCCATCAAGTTACAAAGAGAGAATACAAAGTAACAAAATAGGGAATAAATAATCTATAACAAAGAACAAGGAAGAAAAGTACAATAATATAACTGGATGAAAGATGAAAAATTGGCCGTGAATAACGCAAAGTTTAAGTGGTCAGCCAATAATAATCCCAAGTTTGCATATATCTGGGAATAATCCCAAGTTTCACCCAATGATCCCATAGTGGTCCCAACTGTGACGCTGTCAAGTATCCGTTAACCAAACACGTGAGATGTCATGTTTTAGGCTGCAAAAAAACGAGAATTAGTTTCTAACTTTCCCTCTCAGATAGTTTTTTGCAATTCAGACCTTTATAATTATGTGAGAAATCCATTTCGTAAAACCCTAACCCCCAAATTCAGCAAAATCCTCCCTGTAATTGTAAGTAATTCCCTAAATTGATTAAAGCTTAGGCTCAATTTGGTAATTTCGCTGCAAGTGAAACTAATCCCCACTTTTTTACAGTCTAAACATGACATCTCACGTGTTTAGTTAACTGATGCTTGATGTCGTCACAATTGGGACCCCTATGGGATCATTGGGTGAAACTTGGGATTATTCCTAGATATACGCAAACTTGGGATTATTATTGGCTGAACGCCCAAATTTTGGATTATTCATAGCCAATTTTCCATGAAAGATTGGACTTATATAGATTTATAAATTGTAAAATTTTACTCCATGAGTCATGAGATATTGAAATTTCAATAAAACTACCAATAAGTGAACAATTTACGAAGTTGACAAGTCTGCAAGACTACAACCCATCAGAAATTTGCTTTATCTGCTTCATTTGATCTTTCAGTATATACGAATTCAAAAATATGCAAAAAAAAAAAAATGATATGAGTAAATGTAAATCTAGCAACAATGAAAGGATAAGATGAATACTTGTAGAGACCACGACCTAGATTGGTCTCTACAATATTCACCCAAATGAAATTAACCAATTTGTCATGAAATAGTTAATATGAAAGAGAAAATTGAACACGGAAATAGATTCAATAACAGATCAAACAATAATGAAGAACAAAACAGTAAAATACCTTTGAGTCTCCAAGAGAGACATGCAATGTACTCTTTATAATCTCACAGTTATTGCTCCAATATCGCAACCAATTAGCTTCAAATCCATAAAGGTCACTAATTAAAATTCAAATAAAAAGTGTTGAAGAAGGAAGGGACAATCGCTACCTCCCAAATTGGAGGCCTTAAAATCAAATCACCAACAAGAGAAAAAAAAAATAACGAACATCAATTTACCCAAATTTGATAATCATGATATCTCAAATTCCCTTCTTCATCGGTGCGATTTTATAATTCATCCGCACAGTTGTTGTTCTGCCACCTTCACTTAGTGTAACACTTGGGGTAAAGGGAAATACCCCACCGCAGTCTATGAGCGAGAGAAACAAATTGAGGAGGGAGGATGCTCACATAGAAGAACGAGATGGGGAGGGATAAGGATGTTCAGAGGAAAAAGAATAAAAGAAAGGAAAAAGAAAACTTCTCCTATATGATGTGTGGCGGCTAGGGTTTTAAATGGAAAAAAAAAAGAATTGTTGGCTATTATAACGCATAATAAAACAACTAACTGTTATTAGAAGCAATAGTTACAATACCCTTTTATAACGTTTTACCATAATACCGCTATTAGTTGCCAGCATATTATAACGATTTAGAAAAACTGTTATTGATTGCTTTGGTACCTAAGTTGCCGCGTATTATCTATAACGTTAAGGAAGAAACCGTTATATTTAGAGTGTTATAAAATCCAATTTTTGGTGTAGTGGAAATTCTGAATTATCGATTTCGAGTTTACTAGAAAAATAGCCTGAAAATACTGCGTATTACAACAGCGGTTGACGTGCCCTGCACGCGCGGCCATGCCATGGGAGATAGAGAGAGTAAAAGAGAGGTCTTGGAGAGGAGGGGTGGCCACGGCGATAAGGCCGGGCACCACCATTACCGCGATTGACCGGTTCTGGCCATCACACTGGGACCGATCGGCGGTGGGACCCTCCTGAAGACGCGTGCTGGCGCGTGCGAAGAAAAGAGAGAGAAAAAATGAGGGGGAAGGGGTGGTGAGCCACGGCCTCTTGGTCGGACACCATGTAATACCCTATATATTTTCTTATTTTCATAAAATGATTTTATTTTTTTCGATGACGAAAATCCTTTAAGGGGGATGAGATGTAATACGCCGATATTTTTCACAATTTATACATATATTTGTTACTTATTTTGGAGAATGTTGAGTATTTAACATTATTATTATTCAAAATTTATTTATGTAAAT
>BSSO01007938.1:0-10555 GCA_030267885.1 Mesembryanthemum crystallinum | reverse complement strand
AACTCAACATAGAGTAACTGACAAGAAGATAGTTACTGTTTAATGCCATTCAGTGCATGGCATTGACGAGATGATGATATATATAAGGTCGTTGGTCAAGTCTTTAATTTGTAAAATGTTAAGTTACTTATATTTAACATGAAAAAGACATGAAAGATAAGCTAGTTAAGTCCAAGTCTACTGAACGATCATACATGCAAACAAAAGGCTTCTAGATAATAACAAAGGTTTCACCATTGTTAATGTACTCAATCAGGGTGTATACCTAATTATTTTCCTTTTTCGAGTTAATCAAAAGTACAGATTATTTAAATTTTCAATATTGTCAAAGTTTTTGTGCTAATTATTTCATAGGAGTATTATACATGTTTCCTTATTTGCAGGAGCTACAAAGGAGTTCTGATGGTTAGTAACACCCAAAATACCATCGAGCATACAATTGTTCCAATCGTCGTATGTTCACAACATCAAAACAAACCGGGGTATCCAAAATTACACAAGTTCCACTGCATGCCCGGCATCTTAGCATGGTTCAGCAACCAAATTTTTAGCACGTCCTTCATGGCTGAAGATCCACCTCGCTCCTTCCAGAGCTTAAATCCTTGCAATCCGACACCAAGTAGTTAAGATATAAATGATGAACTTGTGGCGTTCAGGGTCCTGTATGAGATCAATTACATGAATTCGAATATTTGGCAGTTGTGTCTAGAATCCCAGCTAAGACAATTCAAAAGCAAAATGACATGAATGATATAGTTAGTTGTATAAATAAATGCCATTGAGTATATGGCATTGACGAGAGACGACTAGAAAGGATATGTCATTGTGCCTTAATTAATCTTGCATGTCGTTGGCTCACTTGATTATTGTGGAATGACCACATCTTTGGTCAAATCTTTTGTTCAATACTTATGTTTCTTCAATTTGTGACACAAATAAAAGAAGAGTAAGAGAGTGAAAATGAAAATGAAAAAGACATGACAACAAACTAATTAGCTAGCCAAATAATACTCCCAAGTCATAGGGTGCAGTAAGTAGGTCTTTCTACTTTAATTAGTAAGTCAAGCAACTATAATTCTTTTGACAAAATGGTCTACATGATTGAGTATTTCATAATTCAATGTTCTTCTACCTGCTTTGATCGATCTCCTACAAGCTAGTGGAGGGTTCAAGGTTTATACACAAGATCTCATAATTAGATTACTCCCAGTTTGATTGAGGCCCTGCGTACATTAGGTTCCACATTCGATTTCCCCCTCCCCTGTTGTATGTAAATTTCTTGTACCGGCTTTGTGCCTCCCTTGAACCCAAAAAAAAATTACTCCCAGTCTACCATTACTACTATATACAGCCAAACATGATATTCATGTTGATATTTGGCCGGCTATATCACATCATATATAACTGCTAACCAAAAGAAGTCTAAAGGTCGGGACCCCCTTCTCGCCTAAAGAAGTTTCTACCTCTGATTATTCTAATCCTAATTATATTCCATAAATGATTTAATATTCATATTACACTTCATTTCTTTTGTTAACATATACACATGCGTCAAACATATGGAGAACTGAATAGGAGAGTTAATATATTTTGGATCTTTTATATATATATATTATATANAACAACAACTACTTATCCTTGTAAAAGATCAAAATTGTTGCAAAAATAGTTGGAATTTTGTGATCATGCAAGGATTCAAGACAAAAAAGAACCTTCCCATAAAAGTGAAGGTCCAAGATCACCAAGCATGTGCATGACTTTACCAATGAAACTATCACTATAGGAGTTGGAGTGGATACCATCTATCTTCTCATCATCCACTAAATTAGCTAGAAGTTGTTCACTATCAACAGAGACATATATATACAGAGTTTAAGTTTTCTAAATCTTGCACATATTAAAAGTAAATATATAAAGAAATTGTGAAGGAGCTGTTTCAACCAAAAGCTTACGCTTGATGGTTGTAGGCCCAATAGGGCCGGTGGATGATGCACAGGCCCCTCCATACCTAGTGCTTTTTGGTTCAACTACTTTAAAAGAGCAACGGGGGCTTCGCAGGATTCGAACTAGTGACCTCTTGGTCATTGAAGACTTGATACCATGTGAAGGAGCCGTTTCAACCAAAAGTTTAATTAAGCTGATGCTTGTATATATGCCCAATCAATTATTTATCTCCTTAATAGAAATGATCATTTGTATATACCGGAAACAAATGTACAAAAATCCTAATTCCAGTAGTTATTAAAATAATGGCTCCTTCTAATAAATTATATATGTATTACAGCAACATATTATTATATATCGACCCAAAAAGAGAAAGAAAATACTCTATCACTTCTTAATTACCAATACTAAGAGGGATTGATCTGATGAACAACAGAAATATATATATGTTTCTAACATTCACAAAAAGCATTATTTATTCACCACTAATATTTACAACCATGCATGCAAAATGAACTACATGCCCTGATCAAGCTACTAGCTACTATGATGCCTTGCTTGCATCAGCTGCAGAAGCATTATTCTTTGACACCGGCAATGGCGACGAAGTTGGAAACAACATCAAGCTGCTGCTACCACCTTGTGGTTGTGAATTGCTCGTAGGAGACGACGATTTTTTCGCCTCAATGTTACTAGCCTTATTATTATTGTTTCCAACATATGATGAGATAGCAGCTGCCAAAACTGACTGGAAATTAGGGTTTGATGCAATTGCCTTAGTAGCCACTGCAGCTATTGTCTCATTCAAAGATTGTTGTTGTTGGGAATTACTAGGGTTTTGGTAATTCATATGTCTAGTATTCATAATATTATTCACATTATTATTGTTACTATTACTATTACTATTATTATTATTGAAGGGAAAAGATGAACCATAATTGAAGTATCCACTAGCCCAAGAAGTACTAGTTGCTGGTGCATTATTACTAGTAGTGAAGTCTAAAGAAGATGATGAAGAAGGAGAAGACGACGAAAAATTAAGAAAATTACTAGAATTTTTTCTTGAGGAATTATTATTATTATTATTATTAGAGAATAATGAAGATGAAGATAACCAATTGAAGGGGGTGGGGCCGAGGCCGGAGTTTGGTGTGGTGAGGTCTAGGGTAATGGTAGGGTGTGAATGAGAAGAAGATGAGATCATTGAAGGATTAGGGATACTTAATCTTGCATTAGTGTTGAAGGGATACATTAGGGTTGAGCTATGGAGACCAAAGGATGATGAAGTGGTTGCAGGGTGGTTGGTGGGTCCCACAAGAGTAGATTGTGAGGTTATGGAACCTGACTTGAGCATGGAGGCGGCTGCGGAGGTGGCGGACGCCATGGCGGTGGCGGAGAGTGGGAGTGGGTGGTTGTGATTGCCTTCATAGGTGGTGATCAAGATGGACATGTCATCAGCACATCTTTGCACCTGGAAAATTTGGAAAATTCAACCTTATATTAGTAAGAGATAATTTTATATATATACATGCTATGTGTTACTAATATATACCGCAGGAGTTTATATTGCCCCCTAAATTTACTAAAGAACACTCGATTAAGGGTGTGTTCATTTCAACTTATTCATTCTATATTCAGTTTTACAACTTATTTTTTATATTACATATTACTGTTCATTCAGTGTATATTAAGTTCAGTTTATTCTTAATTCATACAATTTCATTAGAAATAAAGATATCCCAATTAATTAAGAAGATGAGAGAAAGACACACACAATGGTCAAATTGATATAATTAATAACAAGCTATTTTAAATGAGGCTCATAGGCCATTTATCACCTTAGTCTGTTTTCTAATTGCAAGGCATGAATGCGACATATTGACTAGCTATGTAATTCATTTCATTCTTCTCATTTCGCATTTTATTTATTAGTTTTACAATTAATTCTTCCCTCACATTTTACTATTCATTCACTTAAACTACAGGTGATTGATACCTTATTAAGACGTTAGGGCATACTAATCAACGGGTGACTCAGCATCAAGAAATGAAATTAACCATATACTATATATTAGTGAATCAATATAAAAAATTTGGTTTAATATGCCACTACAGACAAAATCCTCATTGACTAATTAATGACAAAGTCATGGTCTTGATCAACTTGGCATTATCAAAACTTACAAGTCATCACAAAACTATACAATATTATGCTATATTGCTTTCAATTAATGGATATGATTATTTATCAATTAGCTTTAGCTCATAATTCTAAGATCAGAGTTGAAACCAAAAGGCCACTTGAAAATTGAAATAAGCTTAAGTTATCTAGGGATCGGATTTACCTGTTTCCTCACTGGGCACGAGGAAGAAATTGTGCATCGATAATAAGCTCGAGGGCATGGATTTCCCTTTGAGATTTTCTGTCCATATTTCCTCCATTGGCATCCATCATTCATCTGCTTTTGCACATAATTAAGCCATCAAATCACAAATCAAAACCAATAATTTAACCAATCATCTAATTATTATATACTATAACTTAATTGTCTTTCAATTTATTTCCTAGTTGTCATTTGCTGTCTATTTAACGTGCAACATATACTTTATATACATATGACTTGGTTAATAGTATACTATAGTTTCTTGCATAAGTTCAATTGCTTTAAGTTCCATTTATTTCATCTCAGTGTCGAAAAACTGGAATTAACTTAATGAATGATAATATATGAGGAAAAAAAAAAAGTTATAAAGTTGAACTGAACTGAATGTAAAATGGTAACAAACGATCATGATCTTGATGAGCAACCATTTACATGTATGTCAATACTACAATTAATTTGGTGAAAGATTCAAGGAGGGTGATGAGGGACTAAATTTGTACTAACCGTGGGAGTATCACATCTTGATCTAATGCAAACCCTAGTTTTCTTCATTTGAGGTTGGTGCAAGCTCTCTTCATCCCCTTCCTTAGGAGGACTAACTGTCTTCTCCTTTGGCTTGATCTGACCTCGACAAGGCGACAATGTCTCGCTATTTTCCTCTTCTTTGTTCTCTTCTAGGGCTGAATTCTTCATTGAATCGCTAGCACTAGCATCAACAACATACTTCTCTAGCTTGCAATAATTATCCAAACCAAGCTCAAGGCCCCCTCCATCGATCTTTCTTCTCTTATTCGAAGCATCATGATTAGATTGGCGCTTCTTCGTATCATCATCACATGACTTCTTATTAGAAGTCCAGCTCCCAAGAGTTAGAGACACCAAATGATCAACCTCCTTGTTGTTGTTATCGCTTGAATTTGTTTCTATCGTCGATGGAGCCATCGAGGAAATTTGCTTCTCTAGGGACTTGTAGTCCATGGCTATTTGAGCTAACAACTTCTTTAGCTTCTCATTTTCCTCTCTAACTTCTCCCATCTTGGCTTTGGCTGATTTAAGCAGTTCATCCTATGTATATTTATATATGATCAGTTCAATTAACACAAAGAATTAAATGGTATAAAAAAAAAATTAGGAAGAATTAGTTCTTACTTGATCAATATTATTGCAGATTGAAGAGGCACTGAAATCTGTTTCCATCATCCTCGATCTCTTAGACTCTTACTAGTTGGTATCGTAAACTTAGGATGACTGCAATTCAGAAGGTTTAGTTAGCTTATTAGGAAAATCTAACAAATAATCAAGAAGACTTATATACAAGTTTAGATAAGATCATCAACCAAAATAACACTTAAATCTTTTTAATATATAACCTTCTATTTCTAACAACTCTTTATGATAATTTGGAAGGAGCATTAATTAAACTATAAGATGGATTAGAGATGCCAACAAATACATGATGGCTAAAGCATAAACTTGTTTAGTTTGTTGATGTGAACTACAAATTTAATTAAAACATATTCTCAATTAATTAGAGGCTGAATAATTGTTTGGGAGGAGGGAGGGGGAGAGGGTGGTTAGCCAAACAACTTTTTTTTTTTTTCTTTTTATTAAGTTTCAGTTAGCACTCCTAATTAAGGCAAGTTTATGTTTGAGACGTGTCTCATTGAATTATTAGATGAGGCGAATGAATAATAAGGGTTTATGGGTTGGGCCTAAATCCACTTATTGAAGTTGCCTCATTGAGACTAGTCTCATTAGAGACAACCTAAATTAATTAACTACTATTAATGGAAATTAAAGAGAAGAACCTAAGGCTATGTTTGACAAGAATCATTATTTTCAAGCTTTTAGCGGTTGTATACTTGTATCAAATATCATAAATTGGAGTAAGACACGATGCCATGCGTTATTCCAGAAAATTTAACATACTCTCCCGATAATCAAGCTTTTTATACAACTTTCAAAATCGTGCAAATTTCAATTAACTCATAACAACAACTTTTAAGCTAACGTTTTAACTAGTCGTGCCACAAATAAACCCTAAATAAAATAATATCATAACAAAATTGTAGAGTACTATAAATATACTTGTATATGCAACTAGTAGTGGCCGGTAGTGGTAATCTTTAATACAGGTGGTCTCAAAGGGAAACCCAGGCCATGACCACATTGTGTTGACTTGAGTGGGCCTTGCAAGAAAGATTCAAGTTCAAGGTCTCTCTAAATAATGGTCAGAAAATGCGGGATTTTTGTTTTTATTCGTTATTTTATTTTTATTTAATTCTTTTTAGATCTAAAGGGCTTCTTATATATATATGGACTCCTACTACTAGGTTATTAATTAACATATTTCTGATCTGGATGCATGTGTAATGAACTAATAATTCAAATTTTCAGTAATTTAATTAATTTTCTGATTTTTTTTTATAGATTTTTTTTTTATTTCTTTGATAATCTTCTATCTAGGTTAAACATGCATCAATCTAGCCTAAAATTGAAGTTTTGGAAACATACTAGATTTAATTGGTTTCATACAAATTAAAAAAATTAATTAATTGGCCAAATATTTCTATATATCCCCTTTCAAAGTAACACAAAAGAGTAATATTTTCAATATTACATTTTTTTAAGTCTATACATACTCAATTAATTAACAAGAAATTCTATTTTGTTTTTTTTTTTTTTTTTGAGAATTAACAATAAGAAATTCTTAGATAGATCCTAGTCCTTAATATAGGACTAGTTTGGCCTAGTTTTTACCAAAAATAGTTTTTTCTTCACAAATCTTTATCGTCCTCACCCTCCCTATTCACTTCTTCCTCCCCAAACAATTTCTAAGAAATCAAAATGGGGCTAGAAATGTAAACTCTCAAAAAGAGCTTCTATTTCTAGCCCATTTTAGTTTTCCAGAAACTCTTTTAGGAGGAAAAAGTGAAGGAGGATGGGGAAGGAGGATAGAGATCTGTGAAGAAAAACAATTTTTAGTAGAAACTAGGCCAAACGGCCTCTAAGCCTACTATATTCCGCAAGAGCATTATCCCACCCCCTTCAGAAAAAGCTAGCTTTGCTATGTTCTTAATCACAAGCAATTAAATACTTATTACTTAAGAGAAAATACCCGAAAATTAATTAGAATTAACTCACCTTGTTATTCTTTTTGGCAATAATACGAGAATCTCTTCGACTCAGGCTCTAGACACTCAACAATGGCCGTTTGTGTTGCAAATATACATATATAGAAAAGTTTTATGGAGCTACCATCCTATATATAGTCGTCCAAATGAAATTAAATGTGTAGTTTTCATGTAGTTTTGACTTTTACATTTAACAAATTGCATAAAATGTGAAATATTTATATTTGCTTTGCAATTGGTCCTTATCTCTTTAGCTTACCTTATAAAAACAAAGAAATGTCAACCGCCCATATTTTACTCTAAGAAGCAATCCTATTATTTTGTCATGTTTATTAAAATATCTTACCGTTGAAATCTTGATATATGCATATCTAGTAGCAGTAATACATTACGATACTACTAATATCACTTATTATGACTTGGCATTACGTATTTGTAATTATAATAGTTAACCCAATACGAGAAAACAAAGAATAGGTAAAACAAATTTGGAATATTCCTTTTTCAACATCAATATTTTCTTGTGGATGCGAAAGGATGGACAATAAGGAAGAAGAAGTTAGTAGTAGATAATGTAGAACTATGCCACTTGCAATTTTGAATGCGAAAGTATTTTATAATCTTGTTGTATGTTCGAGGAAAAAAAAAACGTTAGGTTACGTCCTAATGGGATATAATTGATGTCAAAAAAACTAATTGACATCAAAAGCCTCAAAACTAATAGAGTATATCAAAAGAACGAATTTCAGTTATCATGTTACTTTATACGTTTGCACATAGTTGAATGAACCAAAAACTCATTCTTAAACCTTATTCCAATTTAGTTAGTGGGAGGCATTTTTTTCAACTTTGTAACTCAATTCGTTCAATCACATGCCAAATATTTTCATCTCACTTTTGTATGTTCAAAGCATGAAGAAGAACATTAGCTTAATTATGAATTTTTCATGTATCTATATTCATATATCTTTGTATCCCACATGTTTGCATATTTATAGTACTCTATGTCATACGTAGCAATATCCGTATGATGCTCATTTTTGTATCTAATATCTATAACGCAATTATATATAGTAAAATTAACTGTGCAACAAGTGTATGTAATCTTGTAACTTAGCTTCCAAGTTATTACGTATATTAATTAATTAAGTTCGATTTTTCTGACCAAAAAGAATGTTAGAATTAGTTATACATTAGTATTTCATAGTAAAAATGATTACTTAACAAAATATATGTCATTCGAATAATTAAAATCTTAGCCGAGTTATGAATTTTATATAACCTGACATGATAATCTTAAAAAGTATAATAGCTTCAAAATTTCAACTCTTCAAGTGAGAAGAGATAGGGGCCGCCTTTTCGCCATGAGCCACTAGGTCATTTTAGTCATCACCTTTGAATTTGATTTGTACTTCAGATTTTTTCAATGAAAACGTCAATTGATGTACTACCTTTTTTTTTTCATTTTTTTTTTTCACTAAACTTTGTGTTAAAAAAATTGACAAGCAAACAAACATGGTCAAATGTTTGAGCCAATCTATATTTCATAAATTTGTGCTACTCATAGATTTACTTTGACTTTGTCGAAGACTTTGTGGGTCCTTGTGACGGTCCAATGCTGTAATGCCACATCAGAGGACTGTCAATATGGGTCTTACTTGGCAAGCTGTGATTGGATGTTGGGTAGAAATCAAGTCTAGAAAGTAGTAGTACTTGTGTTTATTGGAGATATTTGGATTTTTGAACTATGGAAACAATGAAAGTTATGTACCCATTCTTTTCTTCCTCCCTCTTTTGACAGGTTGCCCAATTTTGTCTAGGGTTTGTTACTTTATAGTAGTACTACAAGTCTATTGCGTATATTATTATATTAGGGTAAATTTCAGTGAGGTATATTGAACTTTGATCTAAAATACATATAAATGTATTAATATTCTAAAAAATTTTAAACTCTGAATTTATAGATGTATTTTACTAAATTAAGTTTCTTTTGTTCCAAGGAAGAGGAGGTACAAATGGTTGTACATCATAGTTACGTACACCACAAGGTCTTAACCGAACATGAGATCTAATGTACCAGAATATCAGGCTTAACACAAGGTCAATACCTTATTGACAATTTGAGTTTCTTTTATTGAACTGGACTTTGTTTTTTACTAGAGATTATATTGCAAGAATAAGTCAAAGATAACAACCCTTATAGTTCTCGGTTGTCACTTGCCACTATGTTTTGTTCAAATTAAACATTAGTTTGTATACTCCATGTTTCTTAGTAGTACAAATACCAATTTAAGACAATGCCAAGCACATTGTAGCCAAAGTGGTGTACACCTTGTTATGTGGTACTAGCTAGTGACATAGGTTCGAATCCTCAAGTGGATTCTAGTTGATTACCTATGCTTCCATTATCTCAAAAAAAAAAGATAAAAAATAAAATATAATATAATTTAGGACAATATTTCAAAATATAACTGTTTTTTTTAGACATAAAACTTGGTCATTTGGACGGTTAATGTGGGAAATGATAATTCTCAATAATTAAGTTAATATTATAATAATAAAAGTTATTTAGTTGAACACGTGGGAAGTTGGGAAGTTTCACTTACCTATAGGAACCTATATATTGAATTCTATACATACATCTTGTACTAATAATATTCTTGAATTTTTTGCCCTGTATAATTTTTTAAATTTTCTTCACTGGTTGCCAACCATTACAATTTAAGGCAAACCACTTCTAAGTTATTTTGATTTTTAATTTGTTTAGATCTATCTAAGGTTGTGTTTAGGCGGTACTAATCATATGCTATAAGCCTATAACTATTAGTTGTGACTAACAGGTTATTTGGTCGTAACTTTTTTTTTTTTTAGAAAAATTTGCCGCGAACCCCCCTATATACTACCTTTCTTGTGACAAACCCCCCTATATAAAAAAAACTTGTAATGAACCCCCATTTATGACATAAAACTTTTAAAAAACCCCCTTTCCGGCCATTTTTTGAATTTTCCGGTGAATTTTGTTGCTAAATGACCGTTTTGCCCCTGTGTTTTCCTTTTTTTTATGACCGGACATATGTAAAAGACAGGGGCAAA